>CAJHQP010000243.1:0-231463 GCA_905132765.1 Moricandia arvensis | reverse complement strand
TAGGTAACTAATTAAAAAAATTAAAGGTCAAAATCAATGGAAACTAGATACGTACGTGAAGAATTGCATAAGAGCCAGAGGACGTGGATGGGTAAGGTAGTATCGAATGATTATGATTAAATTTGTATTTCTTTTTGTAATATGATATATCCAATATTTTCAACTTGCAAATCTACTTGTGGAAATTATATATAAAATTTCATGAGGATAAAAAAGAGAGATATTCTTCTTTTTTAAAAGAAAAAGAAATATTACGCATATATACTGCATTCATAAAAATTTCATGACTAACCGTAACCATTTCAAATCCATAATTCAGGGCCAGTTTTATTGTTTCGTGTAGCGGTTACATTTGTTCGGAAGTGCGGTTCTCGTTGTCTCTATACTTAAAATGTTTTTATTGGACAATCTCACCACCCAGTTCTGCTATGTTAGTTCCATTATCTTATGTAATTGTTTAAGAACCCTGATTTAAACCTAAAACAAAACAAAAATAGCAAGTTCAGGATGGTAACCTAATTTTTTACATAAGCAAGAAATAGTTAAATTACTATACATAATTTTTGGAGCACTGAGGATTAAAAGAGCCCATAAAGATGAAAATGTTCACAAGTAGCGTATTATCTTCAGCTACTTCTATAGATATATCTGTTTGATACATATATGTTTAGGTGACATTTGCTCATAATTTGTGTGCTTGTGTGTCTACTAACTGTTTCAATGGAAAAAACAGTTGTCATTCATATTTTTTTCAATATAGAAGTATGTGAGTAACGTGACATGCTATAAAGTAACCACAAGTGTAACTCCCAAATCAAAAAACCTCTCACTGGATTCACACTAAAAATCCAACACTAACTAACAATCTAACATATAAATCTCTTTCTATAAATATGGATTTGTGTTTACCCGTAACGGTAGTTCTAAGTGTTTCACCACATTTATAACCATCTCCATCTTGAAACCCGGACGAGAAGTTAACCACTTACCGAGAAGACATAATTAATAAGCTTTGTTTTATATTATTAAAAACGAAGCTAGGAGACAACAAAAAAAGCATGGCTTTCTCTTCAGAAAGAAGATTACGTTGTCTTCCTCCTTCATACGGACAACATGTGACTATCCTTAGCATCGACGGTGGTGGAGTCCGTGGGATCATTCCCGGTATTATCTTAGCTTATCTCGAATCACAACTCCAGGTATGTGATGATGTCTACTTGAATCTTAATAACTCTTGTTAGCATATTCTCAATCTGATAATAATGTAACAAAAACAATTTAATTGTACATAGGAGTTAGATGGTGAGGAGGCAAGGCTTGTGGATTACTTCGATGTTATCTCCGGGACAAGCACCGGAGGTTTGATAGTGGCGATGTTAACCGCACCGGAAAAGACGTCAAAACAAGCCGTAACCGCAACCGCCCTTTGTTTGCGGCCAAAGAAATCGTCCCTTTTTATCGCCAACATTGCCCTAAAATCTTCCCACAACCGCGGTTATGTGCCTTTTGCGTGTTTGCGTTTGATCTGATCATTCAAGAGTCTTGAGTAATCTCATGATAACTAACATGTTAAACTTCTAAAACGTGCAGAGGGGCGTTTGCATGGGCTCAAATCCTGGTGAGACTTGTACGAGGACCAAAGTACAACGGTAAACACCTTAAAGAAGTCATCCAAGGTTTCTTGGGAGACACGAGACTGACTCAAACTTTGACAAACGTTGTCATACCTTGCTTTGACATCAAGAAACTCCAACCGGTTATCTTCTCTTCTTACCAGGTATACACTAACATCAGTCCTTCTACATAGATATGCACATAGCTGATCATAAAAATTTAAGGGCTATATATAAATTACTGAGAGTTGTAGTAAGAAAAATCTTAAAAACTTGAAGATATATTTATGGTAATTATTTTTTTAAATTTTGAAACTCGTTGACCAATGTTTCACTTGTTTATGCATCATCTTTATTGATTCAATGTTTCAAATTTAGGCGGTCAACAGTCGAGTTACTGACGCCAAACTATCAGATATATGCCTAAGCACATCAGCTGCACCAACTTACTTCCCGGCTCATCGATTCACTAACGAAGACGATAAAGGAAATAAACATGAATATAACCTCATTGACGGTGGTATCGCTGCCAATAATCCGGTACTATTCAATTAGATGAGTTTTCAACCTAAAATCTTGTTATGTTATTTACTTATTTATATGTTTTGTAGACGTTGTGTGCGATTGCGGAAGTGACAAAGCAGATAGTGAAGAAGAATCCAGCAATGGGAGACATGAGCCCATTGGATTATACGAGGGTTGTGGTGATATCTCTTGGGACTGGTTCGATTAGGAATGAAGAGAAGTATGATGCGAATATGGCGTCAAAATGGGGACTGGTGAGCTGGATCTGTGCAAATGGTTCGAGCCCACTTATTGATTGTTACAATGAAGCCATTCAAGACATTGTTGATTACCAAAGCTGTGTCGTTTTTCAAGCTCTTCGTTCCGAGACGAATTATTTACGTATCGATGTGAGTCTCTTCCCTTTTGCATGACAACTTTACGAGACATTAATCTTTTGTAGCTATCTCTAATGAAATATACAAAACTTTTGTCGAAAAACCATACTTTTATTTATTTTCTTACATTTGATACTTCAAAAATACAGATTTTTGTTCATATAAACAGAAGTTACCTAATTGTTTTGGTTGAGTTGTTCAAAATTCAAACCTTCTTGGTTATATAATATGTTATCTTAAGAAATGCTAAGGAATGGTTTCTTGTAAAGGTTGTTCTATATGATTGACTATATGGGTATTTACTTGTACGAAACACTAATCAAATAAAAAGAATATTATCGTTAGTGAAAGGTCAATTTTATTGACCTAAAATATAAAAATAATTTACATTTTATATATGTTTTTGCATTACAAGGATGATACGTTGATGGGTGACATAGGATCAGTGGACATATCGACAGAAAAGAACATGGAAGATCTTGTTGAAGTTGGTAAAGCTTTACTGAAGAAAAATGTGTCTCGTGTCAATCTCGAAACTGGCCATTACGAACCCATCTCTGATCACGTTACCAATGAAGAAGCTCTCAAAAGGTTCATCATTTTTTTATTAAAAGAGAAACCATTTTTATAACTTGATATAGTAACAAGGTCAAATCTTTCATATAGACATTTTTGAAGTTTTTGTTAAAAAATTAAACTTTAAAAAAATGACTAGAAAACCTTTTTTTTTTAATTTTACGTATTATCTCCAAAAATTCCACCCCATAACTTTAACCCCTAAGTATAGATTAGTTAATCCAAAAGTATAAATGTATATTTACACCTTTTAATAAATGTTATTTTGATCACTTTTTTCTTTAAAAATTATTTTGATGACAAAATTTTCTTTAGCTCTATCTTAAAATATTACTCTAGTAACAATGGCTTTTAATTTGTTAAATACTGATAATTAATTAATTACAGGGTTGCAAAGATTCTGTCAGAAGAAAGGAAACTCAGAGAATCAAGATATCTTAAACTCAAGACCTGATTTTATAATTGTACCTAAAAACAATCTATAGAACTCATTGTTTGTATCTGTTTGTGTGACTTACATATATTTACTTCACTTTGTGAGCAACAAAAACATTTGAATATGATTTTCATACATACCATTTGGATGTGTTACATTCCAATTATAAAGATCATTTTGAGACAAACTTGGGAATCAAATTGTTAACAGTTGGTGAGTATCTCAGCTCCATCTTTGGTTATGAGAATGTATGCTCGAATTGCGCAGAGAGGCTTGCATCTTCTGTTACCACGGTCCAATTATCATCCCACGTAACCGGTTTCCTGCTTCCTATGGTAAGCTTTGGTTCTATGGTGAAGGTTTGATTCAAGACCATATGTCCAGCTTCATTGTTCCCTGTTATGAAGATGAAGTCCATCCTATAGCAAAAGGACATAACATGTATTTAGTATTCACTAATAAGAGACACTAAACAAAATCAACAAGACATGGACCTCAAGTGGTAGTGAATCAGGGATTCCATGGCAAATGCATTCAGTCACAGATGTGCAAACACTTTTAGGGAAACCTCCATAACCAAGTGGCGAAGGATAAGCTCCATTCTCTATAATCATGTTATGGACCGCTTCATCAGTCTCATCCATTGTCACACCTGGCTGTCTCAAATAGAAAAGAAAAGTAAATGATGTTCTGTAAGAGTGTGACAAAGAAAGGTAATAAACATTGTCCTCCTCCCACTACCTTAACCAAAGTCCCAGCGTATTCACGAACTCTAGCAGCAAGCCCCCCAGAAGCTATCATGCTCTCTACACCACTCTTGTCATGAACTTCAAGTCCACTTGAGATTCCATGGACTTTAAAAGACTCAAAAACATAAGGAGGTTTCGTTATATGTGTGGGACAGGGCCACAAGGAGACACGTTTCCTGGTTTCAGACGTTTTCTCTTGCCATCAATAACTTCATATACGTTTCTTTACACCATCAACAACACAGTTAACATTAGACATTCTATGCAAAACAGAGTTACAGATAGATTGTGTCTTTTCTATCCGAAATATATTGTAAGAAACATAATGATACCTTGTATTAACCCAAGTGCAAGAAAGTTTAATAACAATAATGGGGAGCCAACTTTCTTCACCAACATAGTCAAAAATTGCCTACACAACACCAAAAGACTTGACTATGGTCTAAACACTTTACAACCATATCAAAACAACAATCTCTTGTATGAATACTACTAACATGTAAGATATCTTCTATCGGAATTGGTCATAAACTAGGCAATATATATAGAATGTCAGAGACAGAATTCACACTTTTAAACTCTATTAAATCAAAGATCATCCATATTAGAAAAGCCTATGCACCGTATCTATTGCAAACTTGATTAGGCAATTAAAACCACTTCCATAACAATAGAGTCTCAACTACGGCTTCAACAGACACCTCACTTTAGAGTTTGATTACTCTTTTATTATCAGATGCATAAGATTCGTTTAAGCACCAAAATACGTTTCATGTTGTTGTTGAGTTTATACAAACAAGTCATATAATGATGATCATTAATATTATACACATAGATATGAGGCAGAGGCATAAAACAAAGAACAAATGTGAGACATTTGACATGTTCTCAATAATGGATGTAGTTACATTATTACATTTTTATTCCCAAAACACACTTGAAACTTATTTATTTACGACAAATCATTTTCATTATAATTGTAATGATTAACTTAATATATTCCACAAACAATACTATTGTTATTACTTCTAGAAGCCGTAAGAAGTTCTCCTCATCATCCTCATAAACTCCTCCAAACTAACTTCTCCATCTTCTGTGTTGGTTAAGACAAAGACAAATTAGTGTTTAAATAAAATTTAAAAACGTAACATGATTACTAATGACTACTTTGGAGAACACATGATTTCACTTACTGTCATGATCAGCTTCTTCGATCATTTCTTCTATTTCATTATCTGTGAAATTTTCTCCTAGCTCCTTCGCAATTTGCTTTATATCGTGAGGTGAAATCTTTCCCTAAAATATTCAACAACTTGACAAGTCAAAACACCATGACATTACTACCAAAAAAAAAAAAACAAATTAAGAAAAAAAGATATGTTGGATTATCAACATTGTTGTCGTGATCAATGATCTTAAATGCTTTAGACAATTCGTCTGTAGAGTCTCGTTCTCCAAATTTAGTTGTCATCATGTGTACAAACTCTTCGAAATCTATTGTTCCACTATTGTTTTTATCCACCTCTGCCATCAGTTCGTTTATTTGCTACACACATATAACAACAACAAAATGCAAATCAAAGGAATATTATCATATATTAAAGAGGGAAGACTATAGTTTTCATGCAGAGCTAACCTCATTAGTCATCTCAAACCCAAGAGACCTGTAAGCAGATGATGTTAATCTTCTTACTGTTAACTATAACTTGATGAAATAGAAAATAAAGATTGCCACAAACCTCATAGCAACGTTAAGCTCGCGAGCATCGATGCTACCTACATATGAAATGATGATGGACTTACTTAAATTGTGTTATGATTTAGAACGGTGTTGACCGGATATAAAAATAGTTACCTGAACCGTCTATGTCGAAGAGATCAAATATTTCTCTGATCTCTCTTCTCTTTTGATTAGTCAATCCATAAGTCTTCCCTTTAGTTTTCAGACCTCTTCTGAACTGTGATGCTCCTGACATGAAACTAGCCTGCCGGGAAATAAAAATACAGAAGAAACTAAGATGTTTATGTATTTGAACGATGAAGAACTAATTAAGGAACAACCAAGAAAATAAACTAACCATTTCTTGTGTGGGAATGAACAGGATGATATGATCAGACAAATAGATTTTAATGGATGAAAAGTTTAAGATGGTTTTGTTTAATTTGGGCTTTGATGAGATAAAGATGACTAGAAATGACTAGACTTCTTGTCTGATTATAAACTCTTTTGAAAGCGATTAGCTTAAGGACTTTAAATTGTGCACGTTTTTGTTCCTTCCACTAGTTTGTTAAATAACTGATACTACATCCATTTCGATTTATTTGTCATTGTAGAGAAATTTTTTTGTTTCAAAATAAATGTCGTTTTATAATTTTAATACAAAAATTTATTAATTTTATCTGTTATTTTATTTTTTTTTATTGGTTGAAAAGTGGTTAGATGTATAAATAATTGTGTTTTTATCTAAAAAATATGTAAAATTAAATAGTTTTTTAATCTGGTTGTAAAAACTTAGAACGACAACTAAAACGAAACGAGGAAGTAATATATTGGCGCTAAAAACAAAACCTTCGTTGGTGTGTATATCTCTTCGAATCAGATACTCAAAAACAAATAAACGTATTTTATAATATGTATACCATCGTTGGTGTGTATATCTCTTCGAATCAGATACTCAAAAACAAATAAACGTATTTTATAATATGTATACCATTATCTAGAGGACACCGCGATTGTGTTAACGAGTCGATTTCGATTAGTAACCAGAGACTGTGTAACACATAAATATTGTTTTAGTAGTATATAACATAGTGATGATGATTAGCTAAAGTCTTTTACTGATGATAACCTAGAGAACCCCGAAAGCTTCTTTGATAGCGTGTATAACACGGGAAGAAACTTCATCTCCAAACAATCTCGGAAACTGTAAATCCAAATCTTCCTCTATGCTCTTCCTTCTGAAGCTTTTATCTCTTCTTTCCAGCTCCAGTTTCTCTTCTTCTCCCACCACTCTCTTCTCTCCCTCTTCCTCATTTACGCAACGCTCCAACCAAACCTCAAGAACTTGCTTAGCAGCTGGACTCACATGATCCCTCAAGATCTCCTCCAACTTCTCCCCTTCCTCCGCGTCGATTTTAAGCATGGAAGCTGTAGGAGAGAAAGCAGAGCGGACAAAGAGAGAAGGCGAAACGTAGGGTTTGATTTCAGGAAGCTTGAGGAGTGACTGGCGATGAGTATCAAGAGAAGTGTCTTGGTAATATGTCTTGAGATAGTCAGGGTGATGAACTAGGTCCTTGCGATGAGGGAGGTCGAGGATGAGAACGAGAGACGTGGGACTGCTTTGTATGAGTTCGACCACAAAGTTTGGAGCTTTCGTTGATGAGTTTAGGAATCCAGAGATGCTTGTTATGTTCAGAGACACACCTGTCGGAATCTTGCAATGTATCCAGCTTCCTATAACAAAATCAATCTGAAAAACAAAACAGAGCAAAAATAAAGTTCGTATTTTTAAAAAGATCATTACATGTTTCAGTTTCATTACAGAACTGAAGTGTGGTTCTACCTGAATCAATGCAACTGAAACCCTAAAACCAGCATACAAAACAGTAAGATTCGATTTCAAGACATGCAATTTCCTAAACCAATCTCAAACCCTAAAAACAGAGTAATCGACGTAATGCGTACCGGAGATGATTTATCGCCGGATCTGATGTGGAGAGACGCTTCGGCGGAACCGTTAGGGTTCTTGAAGTTCCGTACATCTGGAGGGAGGGTGCAGGGAAGGAGGTGTGACTTGAGGCGATCCTCTAACGTGGACATGAGATCAGCCATTAGCTGCCTGCGAGTGGGGGAGACGTACGGAAAGTCCATGAATTTCTGACGGAGAAGATCGGTTTGAGCATCCATGGACGGGAATTGAGCTTGAACTGTGAGTGTCTTTGAGAATCGCGACGGTTTTGTTCGTATCGGAGTTAACGGCGAGAGAAACGGAGAAGAAGAGAAGAGAGTGTTGCAAAATATCATCGCCATCTTTTATTATATGTGGTTGTGAGTAAATATGAGCCTCCTTTATATCATTTTCTCAAAGTAAAAAGAAAGGTTACCTTCTACAAAAAAAAAAATCAATTACATATTGACAAAAAAAAAACTTGTAGGGTAATTATTGATTAATATCATCGTTGTTATTTTTAAGTTTACAAATATGTGCGTGTGAATTACATAAAGCTAAACACAAAAAATAATACATAATACTCTATATGTTTTATAAAGTCGTTTGATATCTTTTTATTACATAAAAATATCATTTTATAAGTTTAATATAATTTTATACTCGTTTTAAGACTAATATTAGTTATAAATATTATTGATTAAATATGTGTAATTGATAAAAATATAAATGTATTTAATTATTTTTTAGTTTATATGAAAGTGTATCAACGAGACTCGTTGTGAAACTTTCAATATAAAACTTTTACATTTAAGATTGTTTTCTAAAGTTTGAGAGTTGGTATTTGTCTACTTCTACTAAATGATGTAGTCTTGGCAGTGACACAAGAACCATTCATATATTCCCTCAGAAATTATTTTTATAATATAAGAAAATGGATGAGAGTTTATTAAGGAACAAGAGTTTCGATAATATCTATTTTTACATAAACTAGTTTATTATAACTTGATTGTAAAGCGACTTGAAATATTGTTTTTGTGGGAATTTTAATGCCATGAGTTCGGTATTTCTCCAAATACATTTTCTTCGATGCAATGTTGTCTTTGTTGTTCGACTTTTCTAACAATGAAATATTTCATGGGTCACGTAAAAACACGGAAACCACTTACTATTTGCAAGAGAAGTAGTCAAATTCTATTCATTGATGAAAATAGATAAAAAATAAAAAAAATTCTGTTAATCCTCATCCTCTTTGAAGTTTCAGCATGACATTGGACCAAATCTAATAACATGCTTTTACATAAGCTAGAAGTTTTATGAAAAATAATAAAAATCACCAAAATCTGAAAAGTTTGTCTTATTTTTCAACCTTGATACACTAATAGAGTATATAATACATGAAAATTCATCTTAAACATACAAAATAAAACACTAATCTTCCTTACGGAAAATTATTAAAAATCATTACAACATCAAACTTTTTCTTTCTGTTTTTTTCTTCGTCGTCAATGACGTGTCACACGCTTGTTTGAACAGTCTCTTTACAAGTCTTTCTTTGTGTATTTTAGTTGCAGACTTTGCTGCTCTTCCACAACGGCGCGTGAAAGTCCACGTTCTTTATCTCCGTCATACGGGACCCACCCACCACGTAATTCTTCTCATCCCGGCCCCTCTTTTTTCTCTCTCCTTTCACCCACACCCCAAACAGTTTCAACCCTTCACCTACCACCCCCATCTCTTCCTCCACGGCGGCGCCACCGTCTCCGCCGCAGTCACTCTCTTCCTCAACAACCCTCGGTTTAAGCTTCCCTCCTTTAATCATCTCATCGATCTTCTCCGGTCCCACTTTCATCTGCTCAGTCAAGAACGCCACGAGCTCATCCCGCTGCCTCTTCGCCGCCGCGAGCTCCGAGCTCAAACTGCTGTTCTCTCTTTTCAGCTTCTCGTTCTCTCCGGACAGATCAGCAACCATGTTCTCCACCGAACCAGGATGCTTCGACCCCGGTGATGACGTGGAGCTAGAACCGTGATCATCACCCGCAGAGTTTGACTCCGACGGAGAACCAACAACAACGCATTTCCCCGCCGCGGCGATCACCGACTTGCGCCGCCGTATCTCCGACAACAGATCCTCTTGTCCTCTCCTGAAGTTGTCGTTAGCAAACTCCCACTTGTCCGGTACAGTTTTCCGG
Source organism: Moricandia arvensis (assembly GCA_905132765.1). Lineage (NCBI taxonomy): Eukaryota > Viridiplantae > Streptophyta > Magnoliopsida > Brassicales > Brassicaceae > Moricandia > Moricandia arvensis. The sequence goes on along the minus strand of CAJHQP010000243.1, from coordinate 221,327 downwards.
AAACCCTTAAAAATAAAAAAACCATCACCTTCTAGAAGCTTTTTTTTTTTTGTTCTCACCAACTACTAATGAAATGATTCATTTTAACCTAATGATTTTAATTACACAACAAATGAAAATGACTTTTGATTCGTAATAATTATATTGTTTGTGACTCACGTAAGTGTTGAGCTGACGGATGAAGCTTGAGAAGTTGTTATGCTTGAAGTATTGAGGGAGAAGATCTTTAGCAAACTCAGCTGTTTTCCACACGACAAAAGCTGTTCCATCTTCGTTCCATGAAACGACGTCGTCTGTTGTCTGATCATCCACTAGCTGGTACGTTTTGCTTAGAAACGGCGCCGGAACTCTCTGCGCCGCCGTCATCTCCGGCGAATTTTTTTTTTAAACTAAAGAAAAATAATAAAGATGCGCTAAAAATAATCTAGACAGAAAAGAAAATGAAAAAAAAAAACGGAAGAAAGATTCAGCAACTAAAGAGCAAGAGAGCAGTGAGAAATTCCCAGTCCCAGCAATAGAAGCCTGAGAGGAAGACACGAGAACGGAGAAGATCGGAGTTTCGTTTTATTTCTTCCATCTAACGTATTATCTGATGGAGGAGGAAGTTTGAGACTACGACCATACTTCGCCGGAGCTAAACCGTGAGTTACTATTACAACAACTAAACCAAAGTTGAAAGTTTATTTTTCTCTAAAGTTTTTAGCAAAACAATAATGTTTTTAAGTGTATTTTCTTTGGGAGGGAGGTCAATTATATAACGCATAAAGGTTTAAAGATCCTATTGTGGGTCCTATCTCTTGTAAGAAAAATTAAAAAAGAAAAAAAAACGGATGCTTGTTCTAGAAATTCTCAGAAACATCTTTCTTTTTCATATATCTCTTGATCAAAAGTCTTCTTTTGAGTCATGCTTTCATCTTTTGAATTATGTTTTCCTTTTCTCTCCCTTGAATAATTTTCCACGAAATTATGCCATTGTCATCTACAATCGACGTTTCAGTTTAGTTGTCGTTTAAGACATTTTTATATAATTTTTTAAAATAAAAATATTATTATCTAATAGATTTAATTACATTTTAATTAATAAAAAATAAAATAATATATAAATTTAATAAATTTTATATTAAAATTATAAAATAACAATTATTTTAAAACGAAAAATGTTGCTTTACAATAATAATTAAATCAAAATGAAAAAAGTATGAATACATGATATTTTTTATATGTCATATATATGCTGACAAAAAACTTATGTCATATATAATATAGTTTTGTACTGAAATTATACATACTTTAGTCATTGCTAAAAAATTATATCCAATTTAAATAAATACGCACCCACAACAAACGAATACAATATATGTATTCTAGAAAGTTTATAACTTAACAGATATGCAAAAAAAAATTCAAATACGACGGGAGGAGACATGATATTTTATACTATTAAATACACGACTTTGTTTATTTGCCTGTGTTTATTATATATTTTTTTGAATATTTTAATGCGCCACCTAACACATTTTGATCAATTCACATTTGGGTACCAATCAGCTTCATTTACCTTTTCTTTTCATTGTGCATCTTTAGACTAAACAATTCGGATAAATATTATTTTAACGTCCGAGTTGTAACATTTACAAGTTCTTGAAAACCAATCGACATTTACGTCTTCATTCTTGGATTTATTTCAAGCACCTTTGGCTTTTATCCGCTTTATCATTGATGCCACGGCTAGATAATAATATTCATCAACGATGGTAAGTCTTACCTATCGTGACAAAATTTAAGTTCTTATAGAATCATCGATATCTACGTCTCTATTAATGGATTCATTTCCAACACTGTTTTGGCTTTAATCTTATCAAGGACGATATTATCTCGGATAAAGGTAGAAACCAGAGATAGTTGCATGCACATGGTTGGAGAAAAGGTCACACGCTTGCATGACTATATTTAAAAGTCGCTTCTAGATATTCATATATTTTGGATCAAATATGATAACTTTAAAGTTAAAAAAGGCGATTATAAACTTGTGAGAAAATGTCCATAGTTGCATTACATGTACATCTCAATTTGGAGTTCAAAGTAGCACATCGTCTGTTATTAATCATATATTTGGTAATTCGCATAAAAGGTAAAATTCTTTGTATCTCAGTATTCCTAGCTTGCCAACATGCTACAATAACATACAAAGAGACAAGATCATGGATGAATGTAGCTTATTTTCGGTTTAGAATTGATTTCAAACCAGTTTTATGCTTTTATATGAATCCACTCGAGAAGTATATATAATGTATGATCCCTTATTTTGGTGTTTAGCTCATCAATAATTTCTAATTTCAGCTAGCATCCACTCTTGTCAAACCATCTTCGAATTTCCAATGTTTAGCATCTCGTAGTGTGTGTGGCTAAAACCGGGTTCATGATTCAGTAGACTAATCTTTGAGAGTTTCAATATGAGGCCTCCACTTATTATATACTAAAAAACATAGATTAATCAATGGCATTAATAAACGTGTAGGCAACTTCTTTATTCTTCGTATTGATAGGATTTTAGTTTTCATTCTTCACCCAAGTTGAAGTAATTGATTTTAGACTTTTATACTCTTTCACATTATTTTTCCTTACAGCAAAAATGATCTATAAGCTTCCTTGTTTATTTAATAAAGTATTCTGTTCAACCGTGACAATTCTAAAGAACATTTTTTCCACGCATAAAAGACGAATAACACAGCTTTGATTTTTGTAAAATACTATTATGTCCGGCTTGGTAGTAAAAATGAAAATGATTAGCATGTATTAAAAATATTCTTTAACAAAAACTGACACAAATTATGTACTAACTTAAAGTTAACCATTAAGTATATTTTTGACAAAACATTAAGTATATTTTCTTACTAAGATACGTAACAATTATTTATTCAGTATTATGATTTCATATTTAGAATTATCAATTATCTAACTAATAATTATAAGTTAATAAATGAAATTAATTCCGATATTATCATTAATTCATGGTTGTGCAGGGAAAATAATAATAATTATAAATATAATGACGTAATATAGTATTAATTTGCATTATAAATTTGGGAATTGCAGACTATTGAACCAAGAACCTAAACACGCTAATTTTGCAACTTGTAAAACAAACCATTAAGTCAAACTAGTGGTTTAGGTCCTTGGTGTTAAACAGCTTGTTTGGTAGTTGTGGACCATTTAGTTTGGTTCTTATATGGAAAGTTCGTAACTCATCTCTAGGGTTGTGGCGACATGAGAGAAAATGACCACATGGGCAAATCAACTGAAGTCAGACGAAATGGGCTATCTAATAATAATTGCATAACAGTGAAAGATAATTGCAGATACAGCGAGAATTACTGACACGTACCATGTGAAAACATCGATTTGAAACGTAACTCTTTTATCATCCACGAATCTTTTTGTTGATGGAACTTGGAAGATAAGTCTGGTTGTTATATAATTGCGTTTGTCGAGCATTAGAATGTTTTGAGTTCCACTACTTCCATCATAACAGGGGCTTTTTCATATTCTCCCATCATAGTTTTTGAGTCGACAATCTGTTCATGATCACATCCAGAATGCGATAGCTAATGTATTTTAGGTTTTCAAAAATAAATATCTATACGAGTGATTAACAATACTTGAAAACAAATCTATATATGTTCTTGCTTTGTCTTTGATACCATAAACCAAATTTGGATTTGGTTTCCTTCTATTTTCAGCCAAACTTTTGCATCGTTCTTTAGCTTGTTCTCGAACTTGGAGAGGATCCACTTGGCCTTTGTTCTTGTTTTTCTATATCTCTTATTGTAATATCCATGAGAAGACATTAATATTTCGCATATGCTACACTTGATATAATTTACTTACTTGAATATATTTAAGAACGTTTATTCTTAAATATATTGAAAATGCAAATCAGTATAGTTGATTTTGAAAAAAAAACTCTAAACCGACATCTAAACCAACAAAGTGGTCCACAAAATGGGATATAAAATGCAATTTGATTAGTTCATCAATGTAATAATTATGTATGCCATCTGTTAACGTCATACGTTGCCATTATACTCTCCTCAAATAGAAGTGTTCAATCACACTCACACTCACACGTCCCAAAATCCGTTTAGGTTAATTAAACTGAAATAAATCCGGACTACAAAATAACACAGATAAGAATATTTTTATTTTTGAATAAATTAGAACTTTGTTAATTTTAAAATAAAATTGTTTTGAAATATGAATTTATTTTATTTTTTAGTATTTTATTTTAAATATTAATTATCTATTTTAAAAATTCTATACTCCACTCTCAAAACTCATCTTTTCAAATTTAATCTCTAAATCTCTATTAGTTAATTGTAATTGTATACATATTTTTTTTAACTCTTTAATGAAATATTTGTCATTTTAATTTTTGTGTACTATATTTATGTAAAAAAATTTAGTGTCATCATATGAAATTTCTCAAAAAGAAATCGTATCAACAAATTATTTTTAGGGTTGCAAAAAGTATATACTGAATTAAATTTCATAGTTAATCAATCATCGAATCTATAATAGCTATGTAGGATTGATGTCAAGTTAGGCCACCAGAAGTTTTGGTCATTCTATGTGTGTATGGATGGCAAAGAGTTAGTACATTTTGATCTTGAAGTATAACACCATATCCAAAGAACATTCTCCTGCATAGCTTTAAACAGTATGCACTAATCCATCTTAAACTGCATCTTTAGCATTTTTTTTTGTTTTAATTGTCTTTGATACCAAATTCGGATTTGGTTTCTTGTATTTTCAACCAAACTTCTGTATCCCTCTTTAGCTTCTTCCGGAACTTGGAGAGGACCCACTTGACTTTCGTTCCTGCTTTTTTTTCTTCAAATAAGTTACATGATAAGACATTTGTATTTTGCATATACTGCCAAAGTTCCGTAGTCACACTTTTGTATTTTTTGACAAATCTCTCAAATAGATATTTTAATTTTTTTTGTTACAATTTTTTTTTTTAAATAATTAAAATAGATAAATTTTATTTAAAAACTTTAAATATTTTTTTTTGTTTAAAAAAAATAAATTCCATCTTTAAAATTTCATTTCTTAACTCTAAACCTTAGATCTAGATTTGTTAACTCAAATGGTATAAATGTATATTTATATTTTTTTAATAAAATCTATTTTAATTATTTTTCTCTTTAATTACTATTTTAAGGATAATTTTATTTTTAAATATATTTTGATTATTATCTTTATATTTAATTTAGGTTTGAAATAAGTTTTTCTCAAATATACTAAAAAGTAAAAACAACACAAAATTTGAAGAAGGAAAAAAACTCTAAAACGTCAGCTAAACCAACACGATTTATAAAGTAGAAAACAATATACAATAATATGTTCTTCTTATAAACTTTTAAACAGAGTGATCCAAAAAATGAGAGAAGTTCTTTAATGTAATTATGTATGCCATATGTTAGCGTCATACGTTGCCACTATACTCACCTTAAAACAAAAGTGATCAATCACACGTTCCAAAATTTGTTTGGGCACCACCACCAGGGAAAAAAGCTAATTCATACATCAACAAAAGGTCGCGGTCCCGATCAATACATACACTCACATCATGTGCTAAAACATACAACAACTCAAATTATATTCAAATTTCATACGTCAACCAACATTTTTCGGTAAATTCATACATTGATCGTATTTCCGTTAGTCAAATATTAACGGAGTCTTACGTGGACTTAACGACGTTGTTTTATTAAAAAAAGAATTCGTTTGGTTTTGGGGGGGGGGACTCGAACCCCGGTTGCGCTCATGAACTTATTCTAATTCAACCACTTTGCCATATATGAATCATCATTTTACTAATTTATATATCCATATTTATTACATGGGTACCGAGTTCCACAAAAAAGATTTGTTTGCATTTGGTTTAGAGGGGGTTTTGAACCCGGGTTCCCCGCAATAACCCATCCACCACTCAACCACTCTGCCATATACGATTCACCTATCAATTATATCACATATACATATTTATCTTAACCGATTCTGATTCTCTGAAAATAATCGTTTTATTTGATTTAGATGGGGATTTGAATCCGGTTAAAAGCATTATTTCATGCACACCCATGTGAGCAGCATAAAAATATACTTTATCACCTAATTAATCACAGAGTTAATCATTAAGTATTATACAACTAATTAAACTCAAAATCTTAATGTCCTTTAGTCGTGTTCACATCAAATGAGGGATTATCTGGTTAAGATATAATCAAGCCGAACAACAACGAGAAACTAAATTCAAATATAAATTATTTGGATTAAAATATACAAATAAATTGAAACATACAATTTCTTATTTAACATTTAAGCAATTCTTTTTTTTTACAAAACATTTGAGCAATTCTTATCATATGAATCATACATGGCAGAGAGGTCTAGTGGGGGATGGATTATTGTCGGGAACCTGGTTCGAAACCCCCTCTAAACTAATTAAAAATGATTTTTTTGGTGAACCCGGAACAGATAACTAATAAATGTATAAATATGATGTTTTAAGCCGATGGATCGTTCATGGCAGAATGGTTGAGTGGGGGAAGAGTTATTGGGGGGGGGGGAACCCAGGTTCAAATCCCCTCATTAACCAAATGGTAAAGATTTTTTTTATAACAAAACAACGTCGTTTTGAGCTTAATTTCCACGTATTAACTTTATAAATCCACGTAATTATCCGTTAATTCCACGTAGGACTCCGTTAATATTTGACTAACGGAAACACGGTCAATGTATGAATTTACCGAAAAGTGTTGGTTGACGTATGAAATTTGAATATAATTTGAATTGTTGTATGTTGTAGCATATGATATGAGTGTATGTATTGATCGGGACCGTAACTCCTTATTGATGTATGAATTAGCCTTTTTCCCACCACCACCACCACAGTTCTATTTTTCTTCCAATTTGTAGTTGTGTATACATAAATCATGCGAAGCCATAATAAAATAACCAAACATAATTAAACGAAGAAAATACGTTTATTCGTGACATCTCTCTTTCAAGTTTCAACAACCGATTAAGCAAAATACCATTCTTAAGAACTTAATCTAATATCTCCATGCATATCATGTGGCTTTCACTCGAGGGGCCCATTTAAAAAGAGAGCAAAAAAGTTGGGGGGTGACAAAGCGGCCCATTCTTTGAAATATAGAAAAAAACAGTAAACCTCTGGATGAGCCAGAAGGTTCCCTGAATTATATATCTAATACACCAATCAGCATTGGACGGTTCAGATTGTTTCAACTTCTCCACCGGAGACAAATAATCTTCGCCTGAGAAACTTTTCCCCAATCGGAGAAGTCTAATTAGGGTTTCTGAGCTTTCAAAGGAAGAGACTCGGCGAGAACAAGATGTGGCACGAAGCGAGAAGATCGGAGAAGAAAGTGCACGACATGATGGACGCCGCTCGGAAAAGAGCTCAACGTCGAGCTATCTACTTAGCTAAACGCCGCGGAGATCCTATCCAATCAATCCAAGCCGTTGGATCTCGCTACAAAATCTTCCGCGATGACGGTCTTTACCAAGCTACCGAGGATCAGCATGGCCTGTAATAAACCAATTCTCCTTCTTCGAATTCTCTTTCTCGATTCGGATTTGATTTTGTTATTGACATTGAATGAATTGGTTGAATCAGGATACCTTGGAACGGAAAGCAGGATGTTATGATTGATAGGTATTGGATTAGTTTTTAGGGTTTTGCATGGTTGTTTTGGAATCGTTTGTTCATTGCTCTCTACTTGTACGGGTGTTAGATTTGATGGTCGTGCTATGCTGGATTTTGTGCGGGAGGCTGGTTCGAGAAGCATACGGCCATATAAGAAGTCGGAGGAGGAGGAAGAAGTTGAAGAGTTTGTTAATTTTGAGCGTTATCGGGATTTAATTAAGCATCGCCGTAGAGGATGTCGGTACCTTTCTTCTACATTCAGACTAGACTGATCATATTTGTTTTGCTTCAATCATATACATATCATGAAAAGACAATTCAAGGCAAAAACTGAGTAAAAGTCAGTGGGATAATGCTTCGTAATGTGAACAGTTTCTGATGGAGAGGGTTTGCTACACGTCAATCAAGAACTTGAGGCTAAACTTTCTGCACCCTTCCTTGGGACGAGGTACATTCTAATCTTCAAGATCATGATTACGGACAAAAAGCTTGTGTCTTTTAATCATAATTGCTCTTCTAGTTTATGTGAACTTCTTTTGTTCTGTTTTTTTTATGTGCTTTCCTTAGACCACAACAAGCTCAAGCACCTGCAAACAAAGGCACGTATTCACAGGTTGGGTTTTCATATGGTGGGAGCGGGAAAGAGGCATCGTTTGATGCGGAAGAAGATGATGATGACGACGAGGATGATGAGGATGAGGAGGATGATTTCGACAGTAATGACAGCGAGGACGAAGGAATGGAAGCAATTGCGAAACAGTTTGGCGTAAAGCGGTATGGGTGGCTCGTTTATATGGACAAGAAGGCAAAAGAGGAAGAGAAAAGGCAAAAGGAACTTATCAAAGGAGATCCTTCAGTTGTAAGTTGCAAGGTTCATGTTCTTTGTTGAAGGTTATACCTTTTTTTTTTTTTGCTTATCTAACTGATGAACGTGGATGAAATCAAAATTCATGAAAATGTAGAAGAAGTTGAGTCGCAAGGAAAGAAGAAAGGTTTCTAGGATAGAGAGGGATAGAGAAAGAGAAACTTCAAGGAATTTTGGAAGGCACATGATTCAGCATGATCCCTACAGGTAAGACAATACAACACATCAGAAAAATGGAAAGTCAGTGTACTTTTTAACTCACTGGCATAGTGCTTTTAAATTCACAGGGAGTCTCGAAGGAGTCCTACTTATGAGGCTTATCCGCGTTCAAGAAGGTTTTTCCCTTACTAACCTATTATTATGTCATACAAGCCACGGAAAGGTGGAAACATTTGGAAAGTGATTGCTTTTCTCTTGCTCGTATCAATAGATCAAGATCCAGATCCCGGTCATATTCTCCATCATACTCAAGGCGGAATGGTCATGGAGACCACTCTGACGAAATTAGCAAGCCAAAAATCGAGTACATTACAGAATTTGGAGGCTCTGGAGACGTAGGAAGTCCCAAGTTTGGAGGATATTCTCCACCTCGTTCACCACCATCTCAAACTGACCTATTCACCCGGTCGGAGCACTCAACCTCTAGTTCTTGCAAAGATAGCCACTTACTCCCCTTTTGTTGGTCGATGAAAACTTTTGTTGTGTAGAATGAATCTAGATTTGATTACCTGTGACAACAAGGGAGATATAGAAGCATACTTTCTGGACCCTTTTTATAATTGACTGAGATTTGCTATATAATGTATAGAGTAGGAAATTATAATTTTGTATTTCCCTGCAGACCATCGTCAGGACATATTCTCGAGGCGCTGCATGTTGATCCTGCATCTGGTGTATCTCTTGAGAAAGACAAGATTGTTAAACTACCTAAGCCGTCACTGAGGTATGGTTATGATTGGTGGTATATGTCTCATCCTTTAGCTTTTGTATATACGAATTGAAACCTTGATGTCTTTTTTAATATTTGCAGTACGTCCTCAGCACTAGCGAAGCTTTCGAAAGCAGGTACCTCCACGGGAGGATCTTCCAAGCAGACACCGGCGGTGAAGAAAGAAACACCCCAAGAAAGACTGAAGAGAATCATGAACAAACAGCTAACGCAACAGAGTAAGATCTTAAGTGTTGTTATGCACTTTCTGCATATAAGTTTATTGCCATTTGTTATTAGAAACTGAGATGGTGGATGGATCATATTTGTAACAGTTAAGAAAGACACTGCAGCGGAGACTGCTAAAAAACGAGAACAAGAGAAGCAAAGGCTGGAGAAACTAGAGGAAACAAGCCGGTTAAGTCGGAGTAGACATCGCAGCCGTAGTAGGAGTTATAGTCGATCACCACCACCGAGGTTGTTAATAAAGTTATCATTTTTTGCTTCGTGATTAGAGTGAGGATGACAAGCAAGTCACAAGACTTTTCCGGTTCTTAAAAGCTCTGATTGGATCTGCTCTCTGTATCGGGAATCACCTATACAGATTACATCATCTCCTTCTTCCATTTGGTTTTCTTAACTTGTAAAAATGTTTGCAGAAGACACAGGCGAAGTAGAAGCAGGAGCAGGAGCAGGAGATCCCGCAGGCATGGTTCAAGATCACGGTCTAGGTCCCCGTCAAGGTCACTATCACGCTCTCCTAAACGCTCTCGCAGACGCTCTTCCTCGTACTCAAGGTCTCCAAGGTAAAAAAAAAAAGCAAATGCAAGCTTTACATGTCTTTTACAAAATGGTGGCTTTGCCTCTTTAACATATTAGAGTGTTTTGCAGACGAAGAAGCAGGACAAGGCACTGAGAACTAAAAAGGAAAGAGCTAAAGAGGGAACTATTATTGTTGAAGCGAAAAGACTTTTATGTTGCCTCTTTTCCCATTTGTTATGTATGTTTTCTTCTGGTCTTTTTTCTCACTGTTTATCCTGAATTAAAGTTTGACTGCGACATTACTTGTTTTGCATCCTTGGTAACAAACAAGAATAAAGCTGTTAGATTGTTTGTTTTGGTAGTATAGGAATAAAGCTGTTAGATTGTTTTGTTTTAGAGCATGTACATTGGAGGTCTTTAGGCGGAGGTTTTTAGGAATAGTTAAAATCAAAAGGTAAAAAACATGTCCTTAACTGTTCCTAAGAACTTTCGCATAAGAACCTCTTCAATGTACATGCTTTAATATGTTAGAATCAAAAGCTTAGTTTAGTAGATGAGTGAAGATATAAAGCTTGTTTTAGTAAACGAGTCTAAATGTAACACTTAATGCACTATATATATTTGTAACTGATGTCTACTTTATAGCTGAATAAATAAAGTTTGAACATCGATCGATTGATTTTTGTCAATCCATTTTTATAATTATTATGTAGACAAAAAAAAGACATAAACGTGGTGTTAGTTGAAACCTCTCTTTCTTTGTTTTCCTTCAGAAGTATAACTCTTAGAATGGTTTGAATGAAGGGGAAAAAACAATTTAACGTTGAATGTGGTAGGAGGAGTCACGACTTTAATACATGTATATTTGAAATTGAACATAGTTGAGATCTTTGTACTCGAAATAAATTTATTACTTGCTAGCTGGTTTGTTTTGTTAGGAAAATCAATGCTAGCAATAACGTGATAACACAGTTGAAACATAAAAATGGATACAAAGGTACGTGATATTAGTTACAGACGTGATACTATCTATTAACATGGCCTCTCTATATATTGAGATGTTTTTCATAACATATCTGTGATAAAATAGATAAGAACGATTTGAATGAAGGAGAAGAAAAAATCAAACGTTGAATGTGGTAGGAGCGGAGTCGCTATTTGTCATGCGTCAATATGTTACGTGTGTTTTTAATAGTTATATAAACCCATATTCACTATTTTATTATACATAATTGATGGGTTTGTTTTGTTCGAAAAATCAATGCCACATTAAATAACAACGAGACTAGTGTGCTTTTGTCGTCTGTGTGGTTTGCTTGATCATGCGTTATAAATACTTAGCATAACGTGATAATATGACTTCCTATTTATTTTACGAATGCTTTCAAATTTCGCAACTTCATGAAAATATAATCCACAATTTGAGGAATTCAGATTTCTTTTTGGAATTGTGAGTACTAAAAGCCCATATGAGAATTGCCACGAACAAACAAACGAGAATGGCATTATTCAGGAAGTGAGTAACTATTAAAACAATGACTAGTGAAGCATGTTGATATATAATAACATGTGAAATGTCTTCAAACGTGATTAATCTGAAGTCTGAACAGTTAAATACTGTTCTAAGTGTAGTATATAAAACAAACTGCTAGTTTTAAAATAATTAAGGAACTCTCACGGAGTTATATTCTCTCTACCAATTAGAATTTTAAAAAGTATTGAGCGCAAGTTTTAGTGGCTAGGATCCTGCTTTATAGGCCTGCAGGGGAGTCTCACAGTAACATACAAATCTATATAAGAAAAATAGTTAACTGTAAAATAACGTCTAAAGTAGTAAAAATAAAAGCGGGAAGCCTATTTAACAGAAACGACAAGAGGTGTCTGAAATGTATCGAAAGAACAAACAAAAGAGCAGAGTGGTCACATGGGAAGAGTTGTGGCTTTCTGCGACGCTACAGAGAATCGATTAAGAACTAAGAAGAAGATAAAGCTATGACTTCTTCAAAATACTATAAATGTTTTTTTTTTTTTTACTTTATGTTAAAGTCAGAAGGAACAAATCTGGCATTTTTCATGCTTAAATGTGCAGATTCATATTAACAGATTTAAGAATCTATTATAACTCGTAATTCCAAAATGTTTTTTTTTTGTTAATAACATCTTAAATATCCAAATCTTATTAGCAGATTAAGATGCTTTATGTTTTAAATCAGTCCAAATATAATATAACCCTTTCTCCATAGATGTATTTTGCTTCTTCTTCAATTTCATTTTAAGAAAATTACTTTGCATTACCCAAAACAAGTCAATTTTCAAATTTGATTTAATATTAATAGATTTATTGTTTTTTTTATCAACTTTTTTTTTGGGGTGAGTATATGATTATGATCGGACCGGCCACGACATTTGTCTTAATGCTTACAAAACAAAAACTCTCCCACTCTCTCCTCTTCTCTATCTTCTCTCTCTCTCTACTCTCAAAGTTCTCACCTTTTGAGAAACACAAAAGTACATTTTCTTTCTCTTTATTCAGTTTACATCATCACTCTCTCTCTCTCTCTCTCTTTAACACTCTTCAAATCTCTCCGGTCAACAAAAGAAAAAAAAAAATGAGTTCAGTTTCTTCTTAATAAAGCTTCCATCTTTAAATCTCAAAGATTCATTCTTTACTTTTATTCTCCTGAGAGATGAGGAAGACATCTCTTTCATCTAACAGCTTCGGTGGCTTCCTAAGTCCCGGAGCTCCGAGTTACTCCGACAACAAAGGCTGGAGCTCCGAGAGAGTCCCCCACCCTTCTTCCTCCACAGCTTCCACCCCAACAGTTAACGGCCCTGGAACTCGTCGTCACCTCGGCTCCTCTTCAGCTTTAACGACGCCGTTTTACAGCGGCAGATCGATACCGTCGAAGTGGGAAGACGCTGAGCGGTGGATTTGCAGTCCTGTGGCGACTTACCCGCCTGGTGGGGTTTGTACAAACCCTTCAGTGAACTCTCAGTTCTCTGAACAGAGACGGCAGAAGTCCAAAAGTGGTCCCATTGTTCCTCCCACGCTTCCTCTTCCTCCACCGTATTCTCCGAGGATGACCATGCGGCCCATGGAAGCTAAGAAGGGTTTGATGGTGTCTGGCTCGCCGTTTTCTACGGGTGTTTTGGAGGCTGATAGGGTTTTCAGAGGGAGTGTTGGTGGTGGTGGACATGGACATAGCAGGAGCTGGGTTGATTTGATGAGTGAAGAAACTTCTTCTCTTAGCTCCAAAACTGATACAGGTAAGCTCTCTCTCTCTCTCCTCTTAGATGCAATGACTCTTTGCATCAAAAGACTCACACTTTGACAAATCCAATCAAGATAATCTTGAAAAGACCAAAGTTATGGCCAAGATCTAAGCTTTGTTGATTTTGATGCAGAGGAGAAAGCAGAGGATATGAAGGAGGGAGAGGTGACTACTACGGCGGCGCAATCTCCGGTGGTTTCAAGAAGAGACATAGCTACTCAGATGAGTCCTGAAGAGATGAGTCCTAATCATCAATCTCCTCAAGAGCTATCTCCTCCGTTGGTTGTTTCTGTGATTGAGCCTCCTCCTTGTAGAGGTGAAGTGAGAGAAGTTAAGATGGATAAAGGAGCAAAGATGATTAAGCGTCCTAAGAGACGAGTTATGTCTTCTTCTTCTAGGGTTATTAGGAGAGAGCAACCTGAGGTTGAAGATAACTCTGAAGCTTCTGCTTCTTCTTCTTCTTGGGATATCTCAGAACCAGCCATTACTCTTTCAAAGTAATCTATCACAAATAAAGATTCTTACATCAGTTTCTTCTTGGTCGTGACATTGATGTTTTTTCTTCTTGGCAGGTTGCAAAGAGAGGAAGCAAAGATAGCAGCTTGGGAAAATCTGCAGAAGGCCAAAGCAGAAGCTGCCATTAGGAAACTTGAGGTCCTCTTACGCTTTTATATAGTCGCTCTTTGTGAACATTATATTGAATCTTTTTTTACAGGTGAAGCTGGAGAAGAAGAAATCAGCATCAATGGATAAGATCTTGAACAAGCTTCAATCAGCCAAGTTGAAAGCACAGGAGATGAGGAGAAGTTCAGTATCACTTGACCATCAACAAGAACAACAAGTCTCAAGAAACTCAGTGAAGATCACTCATCTTGTCCGAAGACATAGTTTCATGACGCCTTTCATGACTTGCTTTGCTCCTCGCGTCGATTGCAGAGAGTCTCCATCTGCTCTCTAGTTTCATTCTTTTTTCTTGTGAAAGACAAATTTGAACAAATCAAAACATTTGTACACTGCAAATTTTCTTGTAAAGCTTTCATCTGTTTCCAACTTTCACTTATCTTCATAGTAATACAATCACAAAGCAGGTTCAGTTGTTCCCAGAGGGAAAGAAACATAACAATTAAAATGATCATGAGGATTCATAAATCTATATCTGACAAGTGAAGTTCATACAACTGACAAGGCCAAAGCTCAATGATGTCTGTCTGGTGCATTAGTATGGCCGGTACCTCCAGTCTGATCTTGATTGTCTAGCGCTCGGCATTCCATATCCCCACTAGCAGATTCAAACAAAAAAATAAAATGAATCAGAAACAAAATTGGATATAAAGAATCTTATATTAGTGTTTCCCGATGTATATTTTATATACTCACATCGTCCATGCTCATGCCTCCTCCATACATTCGACCAAAAGTGCGCATTGGACCTCCATATCCACCAATATGGTCAGGACGAGAACTTAACATGGAACTTCCACTGGCGCTTGGTCCAGCTTCATCAAGAGGTGTTGCTGAATCTATTGCTACCTATACCCAAAAACAAGAATATGGCAGCTTTTCTAAACATCTTACAATGATTCTTGTACCAAGCTTATTATGTAAAATCCTCAACTACAAAGCTCTTTGTTACCTCTTGTCCACAAATTTCATGAGATCTCCGGGATACACGATCTGCAACACCATTTTCAGCAAAGGTAACGAATCCGAAACCTCTATGTCCACTTCTCTTTGGGTCCTGTTGACAAAAGCTGAATGTTTAAACATGTTCTTCAAACGTTGCCTGTGAATGTTCTCACTGTAACTTATAACTGACCTTGGGAATATAAGCATCTTGGATACGGCCAAATCTCCCAAAATAATCGCGAAGATCATCAACGGTTGCTTCTTGAGGAAGACGTCCAATAAAGATCTTATTTCCTATTCCCCTCGTTGGTTCCGGTCCTGAGTCAAAGTTAAGATTATCTTTAAAGGTTTTGAAAACTCATTTTGTTTATAATCAGTACTTTGGTAAGTATACAGCGAGTCTTACTTCCATAAAAGGAGGCTGCATTATCATACAAAGTAGGAGCACCAAGAGCTGCGTATCTTGTAGCTGCAGAAATGTAAGCATCATAAGCCCCATAACCACCCGGAGCTCCAAATCCACCTGCAACAGCCACGGGTGGGCGTGGCATCCTAGCCGCTGGCGGTGGCCTGGGAGGATCATCCTCCTTTGGTGTTGCCCGATCAACAGCAACCGTTGTCCCTCCAAGATCATGAGTGTCTTCCATCAGATCCTCCACTGAATCTGAAATCACAAAATAGAAGGCTTCAGATTCTTACAAACATATCAAAAATGAAACCTGTGAAGGAACACATTGGCTTGTTTCTTATGTTTCTTCCTCGCGAGCTTGAAGAACAAAATTCTAAAGAAGGTTCTGTCATCAATGTATATAAAACCAATTCTGAAGCAAAAACTGACCAGAGGTAGCGAATGTAATAAACCCAATTCCTCTGTGTTGCTTGGACTTGTGGTCCTAAAAATAGAAAATGGGAAATGATATCAAATCGAAGAGGCACGACAAGCTAAAGAGTTGCGCCAGATGTGACCAAAAAATCTTAAAAGGTGTTTGCTGTATTTATCAGAAAAGAGATATTACCTTAGGCATGTATAAGTCAGTGATTTCACCATACTTCTCAAAATGACTACAAAAGAGTACACAAGGAACGATTGATACTTTCCACATTTATTAAAATCTATTTTGACAAAATCAAATACAATTGAAACCAAACCGAAATACCTCCGGAAATCTGATTCAGAGACGGACGGAGGGATACGAGCAACAAAGATCCTCGTGGCCTTTTTAGCAGGCTGCCTCATCTCTTCCTGGCTCAATAACATGACCCCCTTTGAACAAACACTAGTGACTAGTAGTGTCTTATTAGATTCACAAAAGCCATGGATACCAACCTTGGGTGTAGCAACTTTGACTTCCAAGATTCTGTTCCCTAAAAAGTGTTCACCTTTCAAAGCATCCTACACACACTCAAACAGTAAGACAGACAGCTATGCCAATCGAAAAAGCAGGCAGCGACCAAAGAAACAACTAGTAACTATACCTTGGCATCTTGAGATGAAGCAAAGGTGACATATCCAAAGCCACGAGATCTTCCAGTAGATCGATCCTAAACACCAAAACATGTTCAGATGACGATCATAATTGAAAAGAAAGAGAGAGTAAAAAAAAAAAAAAAAAAAACACCTTCATGACAATACAATCGTCCAAGTCACCAAATGTGGACATGTAATCCTTAAGCCCATCAGAATCAATCTCCCACGGGATCCCCAGCACCTACAAATTCACACATAAAAAAAGCATCACAGTCACACGATTCATATAGACAAAAAGATGAAAACTTGAGCTAAATGCGAGTGAAGAAACCCAAGTACCACAAGCTTCCTTTCCATCAGATGAGCAACGAGATTAACCTAAAGTGTAGATCTTGAGAGGAATTGAAACCCCTAACACTCTCACTAAATATATCTCTCTCCCTCCCTTTAAATCTCTCACATACGTCTCTTCCTGCAAACAACAAGAACATCTCTTTCTCACATAAATATAAAATCATCGTTTTTGAAATGGTACGGATCCTCTCCGATTAGAAACTTAATCATCCTTAGATTCATTGCAAATCTCACACACTGACCTTTCAGATCTCTCTCGCTCGCTCTCTTCCCTCGACGAATTCACACACCAAAGTAACCCTAATTTTAATCTGGATTTTGATTCGAAATCGAGACGTATGGCTCTGATTAGGCAAGCCCAATCGAATATTGGAATATTCCGGCGATTAAACGTTCACTGTACATCGCACATCAGCGGCGGGTGACACGTGTTAGTCCTAATTGGTTTTGTCTGGTAAGCCCATCTTGTTATATTTGGAAACTTAGGCCTCTTAACTCATTCCCTCATACTGGGCCTTCAATAATTTTGATACGTACCAAAGCAAATATTTGTAACCCATTTACGTATAATTATATTTGCAAAATTAGGCCTTTTTAACTCAACCCTCATACTAATATTGTTTCTGGTTTATGGCACAAATTCAACTTCATGATGCTCAAGACCGGTCCTAAGTTAAAGCTCATTAAACTCGTGTTTTAAGTGCCAGTTTTGTATTTGATTGCTAGTGCTGATAATGATACGGCATCTAAGTGATGTTTATGTGAGTCTCTCTTTCTTCATCATCTTTTGAAATCGCTCACGATAGTAGGTGATAAATTAATTACATTGTGTGTGTTTCATATTGTTTCAAGTTCATTCTGGCAGTCCCCAATGACACAAAAGATCATACACTCGGATACATCGCTTAAAATTCTAATTCAAAATTGGTGCATCTAATAATGGTAAACGGTCGATTATTAATAATTGATAATAGATAGAAGTCGCCATGCAATTGTTATCATTTAATTATTGACCTTATACTTCTGGTTGGAAAGTAAACCAAATCAAATGGCCACGTCGTCAAGGTTATACAATGTCCGTGTGAATAAAATTTCAATCCTCTACGGGTCTTTCTTTTATAATTCATGGTCATTTCTCTATTTTCTTTCTTGGCATCAAATTCACACCCTTTGTTTATTAATAAGTACGCATATCATTTATTTTGGTTGGATTCACTCCATCATAGTTAACTACCCTAAGCCTATCTATGAATAACGCGGACCTAACTTTGATTTTCATCTTAGCTTTGTTGGCAAGTCATCACGAGAAACCTTTGACTACAAGGCACTGGATAAGTGTTAATTGAAGTCCCGTAGAACTGTTTATCAGTTAATGTTTACTAATTATTGTTTATCACATTATCAGTGCTAGTTATTTCTGGAGCAAAATTAAAATTCAGGCTTAAATAGATAATAAATTCATGAACATGCAAATGATGTTAGTGATGCATGTGCTGTGGATGAGTGTTCTGCAATTATCTTTCTTAAATAAAACAGTTTCAACTAGAGGAAATCACTCAGCACCCCCAATCAATTTGACCATTATATAATTTACTCTAAAAATAACAATATTCACAGCCATATGAAAAACAGTTCACGTTAGGAAAAAATAATAATAAGATCTCCCCTCCGATATTTACGCTACTTGGAAAAAAAACGCGAACCACATGGTATATCTTGAAACAAACGTGTAGAACTACGAATCTACTTATGTATTTCTATAAGAATATAAATATAAAACCATTAAGCAGAAAAAAGTTAGCATTGGTTAAAATATTTGTTTATTTAAATTATCAAACGAATATAACTGAATGCATATATCCTCTAGCTAAAAGATAAAAAAAAATACAAAACATATTATATTTACATCATTAAATTATTTTTTTCATCAACTTTACATCATTAGATTAATCAGTTTATTTATGGTTGTAATCTATTGTTGTTTTCATCAATAGTATTTTATTATTTTGTAAAAAGCGCGTGATTGCGCAGGGCAAGGAAGAAATATCTTACAGAAAGCAGCAAGAGTAGTCTACTTCTTCGTTCTCACCACCCACGTTTTCTTTATTGGCCGCTAATTTATCTCGTGGCCAAGAAAAATTATCAAAACAAACAAATAACACATACAGTAATAGGCTTCTATCACGTGCATCAATTACACACAATACACTAGTGTTCACAACAAACTCTACATTTATAAATCTTTTAAAAATAATTATAGAGAGTATATATAAAGACAGAAGAAGAAGTAGGTTGCAGAAGAAAGTACAAAGAGAAACTTAACTGTTTCGTAGACTTTTTTATTTCCTTAAGCTTTGAGTTTCTATAATCAATGGAGTGGATACGTCGAGAGACAATAGGTCACGGGAGCTTCTCCACCGTTAGTTTAGCCACTACCTCTGGAACCTCAACACCCTTTCCTCCCTTGATCGCCGTGAAATCCTCCGGAGCCGTCTCCTCCGCATCCTTACGCAACGAGAGAGACGTTCTTGACGATCTCGGCCACTGTCCGGAGATCGTGCGGTGTTACGGTGAAGCAACAACGGTGGAGAACGGAGAAGAGGTTTACAATCTGTTTCTCGAGTACGCTTCCGGTGGAAACTTACGTGACAGGATCAAGAAGTCCGGCGAAGGGTTGCCGGAGTTCGAAGTGAGGCGGTTCACGAGGTCGATTGTTAGAGGGTTGTGTCACGTTCACAAGAGTGGTTACTCTCATTGCGATGTGAAGCTTGAGAATGTTTTGGTGTTCGGCGACGGAGAGGCCGTGAAGATTTGTGATTTCGGGTTAGCGAAACGGAAGGGGGAAGCCGTGGCGGAGATCAGAGGGACGCCGGTCTATATGGCGCCGGAGTCGGTTAATCACGGGGAGTTTGAGTCACCGGTGGATGTTTGGGGGTTGGGATGGTGTGTAGTTGAGATGTATAGTGGTAAAACGGCATGGTGTTTGGAGGAAGGTGTTACGAATGTGATGTCTTTGATGGTTCGTATTGGTTCGGGGGATGGTCCGAAGATTCCGGTTGAGTTGTCGGAAGAAGGAAAAGATTTCGTGAGGAGGTGTTTTGTTAAAGACCCGGTGGAGAGATGGACGGCTCAGATGCTTTTGGATCATCCGTTCTTAGCCGTTGATGATGGTTCACTGAGGTGTGGCGATGAAGACGAGGTTTCTGTTTCGGTTTCACCGAGAGATCCTTTTGATTTTCCTGATTGGAATTCGGTTCAATCTCCGGTTAATGATTCGGTTACGGTTTGTTCACCGGTTAGTTATTCGCCGTTCAGTTATTTGGTGCGTTCGCCGGAGGAGAGAATCAGTGGGTTAGTCGTCGAGAATGTACCTGATTGGTCGGTATCATGTGATTGGGTCAACGTACGGTAGTTTAATTAGTGGAGAAAGACCAAGTCACATGAAGGAGATTATTATGGGTTTAATTAGAAAATTGACGGTCTTAATTTAATCTTTTGTTAATTAGCTCGTTGACTTATTGTAAATGAATATCAGATTATTATTTTTGCCATTTATACACTATGCTTAGGCTTAACACCAATCAGTGTGTGTAACACAGATTCTTACTTTGTAAAAGATAAAAAGTTCGATTTGTTATTTGTGGATTTCATGAAAGTGTCAGACGGTGAAGGATAGAAAGAATTTTTTTGCCACCGACTAAAGTCACAAAAACTGGTATTTAATGGACTAAAAGCTTTGTTTAAAGCACGAGTTAAACGTTCCAAGTGTAATGATGTAGAAGCAGCCATAAGATAATTTATTTTGGAATTAGAGAAGGCCCATGGAAAACGTAGTAAGCTGCCGTGCAAAAGAGACGGTTTCAGTTTGGTTCAACAAACAGAACTAGTGGCGAGTTTGACCCATAATGTAGAGAGCTGTAGAAGTTGGGCCCTTGGTTGGTCTTTTAGACATTATAATTGGGTTAGGCCCAAATCCATTATAGGTGAGATCAATTACTCAGAAAAAAATTGGCAAAGCTGATAATATGGTTTATATCTTTGTTTTGTACAAAAAGACAGAAGCAAACATTATCAATGGGGGAAGTGAGTTAAAACCTTAGATTTGCCATTTCATAAACTTGTTTCAAGTTTTCAACTCCTGTCGACTTCCACCAAATTTCCTCTTAGATTTCATAAGAACCAGCCCATCTACTTTACGTTTCTCTTCTTAATACATAGATAAAATTTGAGATTTTTCAAAATTTCTCAGTTCTGGTGATGCAAAGAAAAATTGTTTTATCTATAACATGATCGGATGCCCATGAATCAGTGTATCAACATCATTAATATTTGGTGCATTAGAAGCTTACCAAAAATATACAAACTTAATTAGAAGGCTGGATGATCTAGAAAAATTTACATTACACCATAAACATACATAAACCTAACAATTACTTTATAACAAAAGTTCAGTCTTTTTAAATATCTCTAGTAGGTCCAATGACTAGTCTCTAGAGTTCGTGTTAACAACAACAACAATTCATAAAGAAATAGAAAACATTAGAAAATATGAAGAATGTTAAAAATGCATTTCCTTTGTCAGGCAGCTCTTGTTGCTTGCGACCTAAGAAACAAGAACGCATATAGCCCCCCCCAAGCTGAGAATGATGTTCAAGTAAGTCGATCTTTTATCTCAGGATCTTGTCCATCAAACGTAGCATGTTCTCCTGCAAATGCCCAATATATCCCCACATTTATTAACATTCTGAATGTTTTAAACACTTCTTAAGGATTCAGACTTTACAGCCTTACCGGTTAGGTTTGTGTTAGGATGACCACCAGTGTTCAACCTCTGATACGTTAGCCCGCCTTCTCGACTCATCTCCTTTTAAGAAACAAATACGTTTCTAGTAAGCAAACTAGCTTTCAAAATAATCGAATGTTTATAGAGTTAAAAATGTGAAAATTAACTAACACACCACAGGTGGAGTGAAGGGAGGGAAAGGTCCAAAGTGACTGCGGATGGAAGGCTCCAAGGTGTATGCAGAAGGCATGTTGATCATTTCAGGTGCATTAGAAGTCGAAGCAAATTGATTGGAGTGATTAAGCAGAGGATCACTGGTTGTTTCTGGAGGTCGGATCTGTGAGAGTTGCAATGGGTGCAATGAAGTTCCAGGTAAGCTTAAAGGATGCAAGTTTATCCCATTCCTCATTGTCAACATCTGCAAAGATAGAAAACAAGTAAAAAAAAAGTAATTTCATTATTTGACTAATATGTTTCTCAACAACAAAGACACTTAGTGAATCGTTAGTGACCTGAACTTGGAGCTGAAGCTGTTTCAGATACTCTATGGCTTCATCAAGCATTGATGCCTTATCCGTCTTCCCCCAATGAACACATTGCAATAGATATTACTTATCAGAGACGCAATAAAAAGTGAAAAGGGAGTAAACTGATTCAAGTGAATGTGTCTGTATAAACACTAATTACCTTATTTGAATTAGGGATGAGACTCTGTAAAGCTTTCATTTTTTCATTGATTCTGCTTCTTCTCCTCTGCCAGATAACATAAGTTTCAAGTAAGAAGTATGATCATAATCTAATTTTGGGAGAGACAGGAGAATAGTAGTAAACCTTTTCAGACAAGTTGTGAACTTCAGCAGCTCTACACCTCTTAGATGAGCTACGAGACTTGGAAGAGGGAAGCTCATCATCAACCACAGCTTCCTGTTTTTTTTCATTCAACCAAGTTAGCGAACACTCACCTCAGGTGTATGTGCAATTATTAATAAACAAAACATTCAGAGAATTAAGGTGGGAAACAAAAAAACAAAAAAAAGAGTCCAAGATCCGTTAAGACACAATCACTGTTGATAGCTTTGTCTGAAAACAGACAAAGATGGAAACTTTTTAGAAACATGCAAAGAGAGATAAAAAAAAAAGAACCTCGCTTTCGCAATCATACTCGTCCGTCTCATTCCCACTAGCTCCAATAGAAGAAGACGAAACACGTGTCCCTGAGCTGCTTCCTTGACCAATGTTGTTATTACTACTCCCCCCGGAGAATCCATAACACCCGCCGATCAACACGTCAGAGAAACCAGCGGCGCGTTTCGAAAAGAGTGCATGTGGGTCTCCTTGAACTCCTATCGCCGCCGTGGAAGCCGTCGTGGTAGTCATGGCCGGAGAATAGTAAGATGGTAGAGGAGAAGAACGGTCGAAAATATGCCGGAGAAACTGAGAAATCTCGTCGGAAGAAGACGGTGGTTGATGATGATGATGATTGTTGTTACTGTTATTACAAGAAGAAGAAGATGAAATCAGTTTCTTATCTGCCATCACTCTCTTCTTCTTCTTCTTTGCTTCTCTCTCTCTCTTTGGTTATCATTACAAGAGAAAGTAAAACTATTAAAAGCAGAGTTTCTGATTTTATGGGCAAATGGAGTTGAAAGATTATTATTAACTGTCACGCGCCAGCTAGAGGTTAAAATGATTGGACTGTCACTGAGTTAAACTTAGAGTAGCTGTTACTGTAACAATAGCAATGAGCTTGTGTCTGTCTTCTCACGGTTTTTTAAATAAGGCAGAGTAACATAAAAAGAGTTTTTTTTTTCCTTCTCCCAAAACTATTCCTCGTCGCACGTGAGACACACAACTAAACTAGTACTAGCAGTTAGTTTTTATTTATTATATTTTGTTTTTGGTAACAAATGATACAAGCTTTATATGCTTTATCATAGCCCATTGTTTATTATAGAAATCTGTTAAACAAAATGCATATTCTTCGGATGGGATGAAACTTATCAAAATGAATATTATAAATTTTATATCTCACGTAGTTGAATTTGATGGATAAATTTTGAATAATTCCATTAAGTTATAGAAACTGAAGTCATACGTCTTTTTGTGTTTGACAAACCAGTTTCCATTTTTAGTAATTTGAACGACAATTTCAATTCTTGCTTGTTAGGAAACACAAACGAATTTGTAATAAAAACGATGTTTAATTTTGTAATATGGAATATTATTATTTCTCTCATTAAAAAATTACAATTCGTCTGGACGAAGTAGTCCAAGTGGCAAGACGGACCTGTGGTGGCAACCACCATCCGGGTTCGATTCTTCCTCCATGCGAAAACTACCACGTCTATTCTGGACATCTAAGGTATGGGCCATTGCTTTCAGTCCAGTTTAAAAATTCTCCCAAGTGAAGCGTCACCTCATCTTGACCGGACCCAGGAGAAATGATCGACTCTAAGTGGAGAAATACTGGATTATCAAAAAAAAAAAATTACAACTCGTGGCGTGATAAAAAAGAATACATTATAGTTGGTTGTTGCTATTTTATTATATGGACTTTAAGCCCATGCCACTGACATATGCGTTAAATTAACGTGCGACTTCAAATCAGTTCTTGTATTGCATGGTGAATAGTGAAAATTATAAAATTTACGGTTCCTCTCAATTTTACAATTCATAGTCTAATACGCTTTCCGATTTGAACGTAACATCTGCTTTATCAACTATCGATATTTTTAATCTACTCTTTTAGAGAATATATATATAGTATAAATATAGACCAAACACATATATGTTCCCGTTATAATTAACAAAATATGTAATTGTTGTATAAATAACGTGCACGTTCACCGTATTTGTGTAGAGACAAACAAAGTGAATGCACCGAATTGTCCAATTGCATTCTGGCACATCAATTTAGACAATGGACACTTTGTATCATCCAAAGTATCAATCTTTGTAAACATAACTTTTTCGTAATTTATAAATATTAATTAATTTTCTAACGTTTCTTATTTCTTACTTCTCAGCATATATCAGCTTATTAAAAACTATTAAATTGTACTGTTAGAATTTACCGTTTGATATTTTCTTTTATTTTAACCTACACTGAAAACATCACTGCACTTTCTCTTGATGAATGCGCTATAACTGCATTATTTGTTTCACGGTGCAACATTCAAAACAAAAGTACTTATCCTCGTATTTACAATTTCTGAAACAGGGATAAAGCATATGGGAGACATTTTCTAAAAGCCTGCAGCATTTTCTCAGCAGCAGCTTTCATATTATTTTTATAACGATAATTATCAAAAGCTGATTAAGTGATTATCTGTTTTGACAAAAAAAAAAACAGAAGTAATCTTAGTGTGACATGGTAGAGTCTGATTAAGTGATTATAACAATATTAAAAAAAAACAATACATGTTATTGAGAACATATACACCAAATGCATATCTCAAATAAATGAAGTATAGTTCAAAAAAATAAAAATAAATGAAGTGTCTAGTTAAAATTCAGCATGCATGCATAGGATGCTATGATGAGAAAGAGACTAATGGCTTCTTTAATTTTCAAAGATCTCAATGAAAGGATGGTTGAGATATTTAATAATTTGTTCAAAATCTGCATAATACACTTTATATCTTGTCTGCACTTAAACATATAGTTGAAATGGATGTTTTCTATTGTTTTACTTTTAATATAGGTAGTTTGATGGATTTTCAAGTCGAGTCTCTGTGTGTTAAAAGACCCATACCTCGTTGTCTTGTCTGATTTGAAACTTGAAAGTGAGAAAAAAACAAAGATGATCCTAAACTTCCTTTTCACCTTTTATCCTCGTTTCCACTTTTATTTACATACAAAAACCAGTGATATGATCATTTAATATATAACGATCTATATCCATATCATATGCAACATACCAAATAATCCTCTAATACGTACGTACGAACATTATAAACTCGCACTATTCAAGTTTGATTGTGTTTTTCTTACAGGTTTGTTGGAAGTTTTCAAGTTTCGGATTCTCACTAATCATCTCATTTGCTGTTTTATTAATTACACCAAAACATAACAGGATGGTTATGCATACCCTACGAAAGGGACCACGATATCATTAGAACCTCTTTTATAAATTCAACATCACACGTCAAATGAGACCCCCGAGACAACTCCCCACTTGGAACCTAATTAGTAGTATAAGTTTTAGTCGTCATTTATTCTGAAAGTTTTTTAAAAAAAGATAGAGATGGTTTCAACTGGTTGGTGAAATAAGTACTAGTATAAAACATTCACACAATGTACTGGTAGATTAGAGTCGTTAATGACTATTGATAGTACTAAAAACCTCAATCATAGAACGAAAGTTAACTAGTACGCGGGTCCTTTTTAAGCGTCGTTTATTCATGATTACAGTCATATTGTTACCAACTTAGACATTGATATTTATAAAAGAATGTTCAGTCCAGTCAAATTACATTAAAGGTGTCTCGAGGTAAATCGATCTAACTTTGAGCTGAAATAGGTGTAGTTAATTTTTTTGAGCAAACACTACATTCAGTAATTATCAAAGCGTTTACACTCCAACAGGCGTAGTTAATTTATTTGTTTATTTTAAGCAATGTAAGATAAAAAGAAAGATTAAAAAACAGGTTTAGTTCAGAAAATAAATGAACTGAAGCCAATATTAAAAAGGAACCAAAACTATTGATATACAATCTTCAATTGGTTTAATCAAATAACATAAAATATTGAAACAACGAGTATGGTGTTTCCTTAGAGCACTTCCATCGGTTAAGGTCCTTAACTTTTTTTTTGTTCTTTTTTGTTTTTTTTTTTTTAAAAAAAAAAAAATTTAAAACTAATGGCCGCTACGTGTCAGTTGGGCCCACAAAACAGTGTAAGGATCGCTCTTTAAATTAGAGTTTTTAGGACAGGTTCTTAACAAAAGTGGTGGCTACCACCACTTTTTGTTAAGGACCCTCCCAAATACCTCCAATGGAGGTGGTCTTATTTCTATCTCCATTGTGAAACATACGCTGTTTTAAGGAGTTCTTGATAATTCATTTTGTTTAGGTAATTTTCATATTGTTAAAAATCTGAATATCTAGTGAGTAGTATTCATTTTGTAATTGAATAGTTTTAATTTATTTTTAATGATACATTTTAGATAAAAAGTAAAATTTCTAATGGTCTAAAAAACATTATATATTTTGGAACATGTAGAGTATTCACATATACTATTTATCGAAGAATAATACTTCAATTTGTAGATGTTTCAACGCAAAGAAAAAGGAAAATAAAAAGATCGGACGGTTGGATAAGCAAGTGGATAGAGGGAAGCCTAGAGATGCGCAACAAAATAAAGCTTACGTCACAAACCCTAGCAGAAACTGACGGTGGGGATTTAACGAGAGATTAAAGGGAAGATGGTGGAAGGTGCTGTGTTCTGGTGTGACATCGTCCTTTTAGAGCGTTCCCAAGATGAGCATAAAGTACACGTGGTGCAGTTTTATCGTCACATCAGTACAAGATCTTAGAAAGATCGGACGGTCTTAAAGAAACTGTGAAAAAGAGTTGTGTGTACTTCGTTGATACGCACCCTTAAAGTCTTTAACTTCTCCTTTCGCTGAGTACAACAATCCAATCACTTTGTCTCTCTGCGTTCAACGCGCGAATTTTCATGCGTTAATCACACGCGTTCAGACAGTCGAAGAATCGTAATTGTCTTAAGAATCTTATTAAGAGATATGAATAACGAACCCAAAAGTGAGATATAGATAAATATATATTTTTTATATACACACGTTAATCATGATAATAAGTAATTCGCATCCAAGTAATCCACTGTCAAAATCATTATGGGCTGGGTTCATTATATTGGGCTCACTCCATCATTAAATTTTATGTCCCAATGGAAATGAACGATTCGAACAATCTGAAGATCCAAGAAGAAAACGAGATTTTACGAAAAAGGGTTTTACAATAGATAAAAACTCAGTGAATTATTTGGGGCTAGGTTCCATTATGTTTTGTAGCCCAATATCCTTAGCTAATAGGCCTATTCTTTTGGGCTAGGTCATTTTTGCTTATTACTTCAAAAGATCTATCTCAACATCTATGGATTCCACATTGCTCTAACTAGTTAAACTAACTTTTCGCAGTTTGACAAAGTTGCATTGCTTTTTATAGGAAAGGTGTTTGTATGACCCTAAGGTACCGTAGTTAATATTTTGAAATCTATATAGTCTACAAAACTTTTATGATAAAATTGCAACTTATGAATTCATAAACGAGGTGAAGAAATTATGAAAGGAATTGCATTTGGAGAAAAAGTAGGTACGAGTCACAATCTGGACCTTAATTTGGATGGTTCCCATGCTTATCACGGCTATTTTAGATGGACCACTAGATTTTCTATTTCTATGAAATTTTATAAAATTGTCAAAATAAGCAAAAACTCGAATCATAATGCCTTTTACCCAAATGAGAAACTCGTGAGAGTCTTTACTGTTTAATGTCACAATAATGAGTCTTCTAAAACATATATCAGGATGTGGACATACCTTATATTCTTTTAGAGTTAAGACTTTGGACGTGAAAATATCAGGATGTGCATTCTGAAAGCAAAATCAGTACCTACCTAATCAAATCTAAATAAACCTTTCTTTTAAATTTTTGTTTAGATGCAAATAAACACTTTCTTAACTAAGTTTACACTAGTAGATTCTCAATATGGTTTTGCTGTTTAGATATTTTGTTTTCATTCTTATTGATTTTTGACTAAGGATGGGAAATTAGTTGCATACCGTAGCAAATTAGTTGCATGTCATCAATATGTTTTAAAGGTTATTTAATGGATTTTATAACTTTTTGTGACCAAAAAAGATAAATAAATAACTTTTTGTAATAAATACCGTGGGAGATGACGGAGTTGCAGGTGGAAACGGAGTTAAAGTTTTCGGTGTGGTTGCCGTCAGTGCTGGGACTTCACGGCAGAGCAGTGATGTGAAAGGACTCGACGTGAAATCCTTGACATCCGTCGAATCTGAAATTAAACTGCGGACTGTTTTTTAACTAAGCTTACACCGTCAGATTCGAGCTCATAAAAGACCTCAAAGCCTGCATGCAATTTAATTCTTCACTTAGTTACCATATTAAATTTAAAAAATGATATAAAAATTCATTACTTCTCTACTGAAGAGTTTTACATTCATCTGAAAATAAGGTAATAAATTAAATTAACTTGGTTATGTTTGGTTGATTTTCTTGTTGTCTTTAGTATTTTCTCTAGCTCGTAGCATTTGTTAAAAACAGTTTGAATAAATAGTATAATATTTGAAAAAAATCATTATTTAGTTACCAGATTAAATAAAAAATGATATAAAATTCCATTACTTCTCTATTGAAGAGTTCTACATTCATCTGAAAATAAGGTAATAAAACAAACTAACTTGGTTATATTTAGTTTATTTTTTGTCTTTAGTATTTTCTATTGCTCGTAGCATTTGTTAAAAACAGTTTGAATAAATAGTATAATATTTGAAAAAGTTCAAGTAATTACCCGGTGAAGTTTTGCATGGAAGATCCCACCGTTTATGTCCCCGACCATCGATAACTCCAGCTCGTAGCATCGGTCTTGTGCTCCGGTTGGTGGAATGTGAACGATGTAGCTCACGACGCTAGCTGGAGTTCACCGTTATAGTCACCGGAGAAGAAGGAACAAGCTGGTGATTTCACCATTGTCGCTTCACAATAGCGGTGAGTGAACCTCAGAGAGTAAGAAGAGAAGCTGAAGCTACTTTGAAGAAACTGAAGCTGAGGCTTATTTTTTTTAGAACACAAACTGAAGCTGAAGCTACTTAGAGTATTTTAGTGTGAAAATCTAGGGTGAGGGAGAGGGGTTTATATAGGAGAAAGGAGTGGCCATGAACGGTCGAATGATCTGGACCGTTGCTTTTCTCCATGTCGGAACTGTGAGATCGGACGGTGGTTATCTATTTTAAACGGTAACTTTGAAGCTTCTGTTGGCCAGGATTAACGGAAGAAAATAAAATAAAAATAATTTTATTTCTCACTTTTTATAACGGTCGAATAGACGGAAGAAAATAAAAGAAAAATATGTTTTATTTCCCACTTTTTATAACGGTCGAATAGACGGAAGAAAATAAAAGAATAAAGTGTTTTATTTCCCACTTCTTATAACGGTCAAATAAATTTATATTGGAGCTGAAATATGATAGTGTATGCTTTCCCATCCCGTGTGATTTCATAATTTTGAACTCATTGGTTCGGGTTGTGTATAGTATTATGAGTAGATAATCATTTCTTGAAATACAATGGTAATTTTATTATGTGTAGTATAAATTATACTTATCTACTTGTATGTCCTAAAATAGTTAAAATTTAAGTATGAAGAGATAAACTAGTTTACGTGATAAAACGTCAAAAGATTTTAATTCATGCCATAGACTATTTGCTAACGTATTATGTATTTATCATCTTAATGTTATCTCTACATGTTTTCATCATCAGTAAATTTCACAGCTCACTGTAACAAATTTTAAAAACTAAAAGAAGTTATTGTGATAACTATTTTAACCAATTTTCTTACAGAGACCGAATCTATGTTAACCAAAACATAACATGATGGTTATGCATACCCAACGAAAGGGACCACGGTATCATTAGAATCTCTTTTATAAATTCAACATCACACGTCAAAGGAGACCCCCGAGACAACTCCCCATTTGGAACCTAATTAGGAGTATAAGTTTTAATCATCATTTATTTTAAAAGGCATTTTTAAAAAGAGAGATGTGGTTTCAACTGGTGGTTAAAATATGTACTACAGTATAAAACATTCTCACAATGTACTGGTAAATTAGGGTCGCTAATGACTATTGTCTGATAGTACTGAACAACTCAAGCATGGAACGAAAGTTAATATTATCACCAAAGACAGTACACGTGCGTCCTTTTTAAGCGTCGTTTATTCATAATTACAATCATATTGTTAACAACTTAGCATTAATATTGATAAAACAATGTTCACTCCAGTCAAATTACATTAAAGGTGTATCGAGGTAAATCGATCTAACTTTGAGCCGAAATAGGTGTAGTTTTTTTTTGAGCAAACAATACCTTCACTAATTATCAAAGCGTTTACAATCCAAAGGGTAGTTAATTTATTTTTCTATTTTAAAGCAATGTAAGCTAAACAGAAGAAAGAAAACAGGTTTAGTTTTGAAAATAAATATAAAATAAATTAACTGAAACCAATATTAACGAGACCAAAACTATTGATATATAATTTCCATTTGGTTTAATCAAATAACATAAATTTTTTTTGATATATTTAAAATGGAAGATGTTTTCATTTTGTTCTTTATTTTATAATTCATTGGATAGTTTTAATTTATTTTTTAATGATACATTTTAGGTTTAAAAAAAAGTAAATTTCTTAATAGTTTTACATAGTTTAAAACATTATATTTGGAACATAAAGAGCATATCATTCTGGAAGAATAATACTTCAATTTGTAGATGTTTCAACGCAAAGAAAAAGGAAATAAAGAAGATCGGACGGTTGGATAAGCAAGTGGATAGAAGAGGGAGCCTAGAGATGCGCAACAAAAAAGCTAACGTCCCAAACCCTAGCACGATCCCACGGTGGGGATTTAACGAGAGATATTAAAGAGAAGATGGTAGAGTGTTCCCAAGATGAGCATAAGCAGTTTTATGTCACATCAGTAGAAGATCTTAGAAGGATCTAAGGAAACTGAGAAAAAGAGTTGTGTGTACTTCGTTGATACGCACCCATAAAGTCTTTAACTTCTTCTTTCACTCAGTACGACGATCCAATCACGTTGACTTCTTAGCCTTTAACGGGCGAATTTTCATGCGTTAATCACACGCGTTCAGAGTTCAGACAGTCCAAGCAGCTTGTTAAAAGATATTCCCTTCCTTCCAATATTAATTGTGATTGTATAGTAAATTTTTCATTTTTAAAATAATATTATTATAAAGTAAATATCGTTTTAAATTTATTGGTACTAATTTTTTATTTTAAATATGTAAAATTAAATATATATTTTAATTTATATATAAATTAAAAACAATAACTAAAATAAAATAAAGAAAGTATAAATAATGAGCTAAAGGTGAGATATAAATAATAAATATTTTTTATATATACACACGTGAATCACGTAAATCCAACCAATTTAATTTGAAATGCTAATATCCACTGTCAAAACTATCATGGGCTAGGTTCATTATATTGGGCTCACTCCATAATTAAATTTGATGTCTCATGGAAATGACAATACGAACAATCTCAAGATCCAAGAAGAAAACGAGATTTTACAAAAAAAATGGGTTATAAAATAGATAAAAAAATCAGTGAACTATACTGAGCTAGTTCCATTATGTTGTGTAGCCCAACATCCTCATGATCTGATTAATACACGGCCTTAGCCAATAGGCCCATTCTTCATGCATGCCTCTTTTTTTTTGGGTCAAGATCTAACTCAACGTCTATTGATTCCACATTGCTCTAACTAGTTAAACTAACTTTTCGCAGCTTGACAAAGATGGATTGCTTTTTATAGGAAAGCTGTATGTATGAACCCTAAGGTATCACTTGTATAATACGAAAAATGATCAACATCTTCTTCCTGATTTGGATATTTCGTAGTTAGTATTTTCAAATCTATATAGTCTACAACTCTTATGATAAAAGTGCAACTTATGAATTCATAAATGAGGTGAAGAATTATGAAAGGGATTGCATTTGGAGAAAAAGTAGGTACGAGTCACAATCTGTACCTTAATTTGGATGGTTCCCATGCTCATCACGGCTATTTTAGATGGACCACTAGATTTTCTATTTCTATGAAATTTTATAAAGTTGTCAAAATAAGCAAAAACTCGAATCATAATGCCTTTTACCCAAATGAGAAACTCGTGAGAGTCTTTACTGTTTCATGTCACAATACTGAGTTTTTCTAAAACATATATCAGGATGTGAAAATACCTCTCATTCTTTTTAGAGGTAAGACTTTGGCGGTGCATTCTGAAAGCAAAATCGTTTTCTTTATTGACTAGTTACCTAATCAAATCTGAGTAAACCTTTCTTATAATTTTTTGTTTAGATGCAAATAAACACCTTTTTAACTAAGTTCACACTAGCAGATTCTCAATATGGCTTTGCGGTTCAGATACTTTGTTTTCACAGTATATAAAGATTAATTACTCCCTCCATTTTTTTAACATAACAATTTATAATTGTGCACATAAATTTTAAAAATATTTAAGTTTTTACATTTTCTAAATAACAATACTCCTATTAATTATTTACCTAACCATCATTTAACTAATAATAAATGTATAATATCATTGATCATATAATATTAACTGTTAATATTTTTTTAGAAAATTGAAATGTCATATAAATTGAAACAAAAAAAATCTTTAAAATGTCATGCCTTATAAACGGAAGGAGTATAATATGACTCTACTCGTTACCTCCTTAGTGGTCCTATGAGAATTAAATGTGAACAGTAAAAGTTTTATAACGTGATTTCAATTCATGGAAATCCCACATTATATTGACCTCAGGAAACAAAAGTGAGAGTCCACATTGAAAAAGAGAGTTCATAAAATGGATTCAGCAAAATGCAAATCAGATTGAAGTTTACTATAACTGGAAAATATGTTGAAAGTGATGGAACAAAACAAAGGCAATAAGGTAAGAAAATTGTCGGTGAAGGACAACAATATATGAAGTTGTGTGTGTTCAATTGATTCTTCTCCACTTGCAATTAAAAGAGATTCTTTAAGAACCTTAAAACAAAAATAATTTCAAGACTTCAATTATTATTTTTACATCAAAATATCATTCTATTATCAACTTTAATTACTATTTACTATACACATTATGGGATGTAATATATTATATATATTATTAATAACTTTTGTTGTGGCGACAAAAAAGGTTATGAAAGTTTACGAATTAGCAATAAACAAGATGACAAATTAGTTGCATGCATAGTGTTGAATATATTTTTTATAAATTTCAAATTACCAAAACTATTCAATCTTTTGCCTTTATCTTTTTAGATATTTTTGGACAATAAGAAGCATCAAACTAATATTCTAAATATGGAAACTGACATATTGAATGGCTATACATAATTGAAAGAAACAAAGCCGAAAAGAAAAGAAAATGGCAGACTGTAAAAAGTAATTTTTTTTTTATTTTGCAGGGTGAAAACACTTTTTACAACAACGAAAAATGTTATATGTTGCAGAGAGTTTTCTACTCTCGTGAAAAGAGGTCGAATCTATCGACTACGTGTCTCTGCAGAGTAAACAGTACTTCTTAGATACGATGCAAAAAGAGGAGATCTTAAAGTGTAACTCAGTAGATATTTTATCAAATTTATGTTTTCAAAAGTATGTATTATAATTTTTCTAGGTTTACTAAAGTTGCTGCAGAACATGAGTTCGCTCGTCGCTTGGGATAATAATAATGTAAATTACAGTCTAATGTTTCTTTTGTGTTTAGAGTCATACTCGACAAAGCATGAGAGACACCTGTTCTCTTTTGGGACCACTCTAGTTTTATTTACACGAATCATTTATATTACTGGACGTATTCCGAGTAGTGATCCATTTTTTCTATTATTCTTTTACATTAATATCTTCACTATGATTCGGTACCAAGTTGATTAATTTCCTTTGCATACGCAGCATAGTGGATATATATTTTATTTTGTATTTTTAAGGTAAGAGACTGAAAGTGTGTCGACGAAAAAAGGGAAGGAGTAAATTAAGGAAACGTAAAAGAAAAAGAGATTTGAAAATTCATTCACCATAGTTTCGATCAAACTGAGAAAATTATTAAAAATAAATCTTAGCTTAGATAGTATGCATTTATACACTGAAATACATCTGAAAAAGAAAACAAACAAGAATAAATAAACCAAAGTTTAAGGAAAAAAACTAAAATAAATAAAGATCAGATGATAGAACTTTTCATAAAGATCAGGTGCTAAAAATTATAAACATCACAAAATATAAATAAATGTATATATACCGAAACTTAAAATAACAAACCAAGCTAACAGAGTCCTCTACCCAATGAATAAACTATATAGTGAAAAACTAATCCATCACATGGTTCATCCAATCCTGATAATAAGTTATTCAATCATACAGTCCTAATTAAGATTTAAAACAAATGAATAGTACTAATATGCCTAGTCCAAGATCACATTAGGTTGTGAAACTGAACAAAAAACATGTTTTTTATA
Source organism: Moricandia arvensis (assembly GCA_905132765.1). NCBI lineage: Eukaryota > Viridiplantae > Streptophyta > Magnoliopsida > Brassicales > Brassicaceae > Moricandia > Moricandia arvensis. The sequence goes on along the minus strand of CAJHQP010000243.1, from coordinate 186,218 downwards.
GCCTCTTACATGAAGTTTTATTCCTTAAGATTGATTTAATAATATTTGAACAGGAAATTTAATTATTACGTCTAATGTTCTAACAGATCATAGTTTAAAACTGATTGTGAATAATAATGAACAACAAAATATCGGTCTGATATTCTATTGCTTGCAAGTTGTTTCCTTCTTCTAGGAGACTCTATAAACAAAAAAGCATATCCACTAATTATTTAATCATATGAATTTTTAATTACTAACTTAAACTTTTTCGATTGACGAATTTAATATTGAAGCACTAAGAACAATCAAGAAGAGTACTAGCAAGTTGATTAATACGATTATTCTCGTGAGACTACAAATCTTGCCACTTATAGAAATTAACTAAATTAAAATACTAGCCCTCATGCGATTATCATATTCCTGAAGTGACGACTTGAGTGACGAAATTAGGTTCATCTCAAATTTAATATTCCATCAAAATCGTACTTAAGAAATTGTATTAATTTTTAATGTTTCTTCAGACAATTTCTATTCATGGACCAACTGATTCCTTATCGTATGATTAAAATTATTGTTTGACTAAACTAATTATAAAGTTTCGAAATTCCCCAGGAAGTCTGCTTTCATTGGTCCATCTTACGGCTTCCTCGTACACTAATCTCCACTTGCCATCAAACCCTAGAATTTTTTTTTATGCCCAAAACAAATACCTGTTCATACTAGTATATGTCGAGTATATATATGTATATACATGTGCGTGTACACGTGATGAATCCTCCAAAAAAGTCTCTTGAAATACTTGAAAGGTTTCTTTTAATTGAAAGTATAATTTTCATATATATATTTATCAAATGATAAATTGGTGTTAGCTCATTTCGGATTAATTGTGTTTAGGGGAGTAATTAGTTACAATTTTAAAATGTTGTCACGATGTAAATTACAAAATTTAACTGGAGTCAATTTCAGTTTTCAGATAACAAATAATACTAAGTAATTACGTCATTCACCCACAATATAGTGGATATTTTTTTAGGTTGTTACATATATAGCCAATCGAAGACTGGATTATAAAAGGTACAATACTAACTTACTAAGTAGTCATGTAGGGGCCAACTTTTATTCATGAATAATGTACCGCATTGTAGTTGCACAATTATAAGATATCCTGTGGTTGATAAATACATTTTTCTTTTCTTAAAGAGAATATTGTTATGTTTGATCAATGGTCATGCTATAAAGTACTGCTATTGTGAAATACATTTTTTTTTTGGTTTCCATAATTTATACTTTTACTATTTCAGAAAGAAAAATGGTTTTGAAAAAATGGTTTTTAAAATTCTAATGCAGTTTTATTAGGTAATAATAGTAAACTATAAATTTTAAAATATTAATTTTGTTTGTTGGTTGCTCAAAAAAATTGTTTGTTTAATATAAACTATTAAAAATCGTAAAATTGTTAATATATTTATAACTGAATTTAAACCATATTTTTAACATGAGAAAAATTTAAACATACATTTAAAAATAGAAGGACTATTGTTTATATGTGACTCATCTAATATATAATACTACTACTAAGGATATGTGTGTGTATATATATATATATATATATATATGATTATGTAAAAAAGGGAACATATTGTTCTTGAATTTATAGCAATGGAAGCTCTATTCGATTGAAAAAGACAGTTGCTATGAATTCAAAAAAACTCCACCCCATTGTATCATTCTATTAGGTACATAGTTAGAATATCATTCTAACATGAAAATGTGTTTCTATAACTCTCTGTTTTATTTATAACAAAAATGCCTTAACCAGATACATATTAAACTTTCCACCAGCTTAAATGGATTTTCATATTATATAAAATGGTTAATACTGTAACCATATTTATTGTCATATTTACCAAGTTATATTTAAAAAGAAAGTTTAATACTATACGATTACAAAATGAAAGGACCATCGTATAATCCACTGTAAACCCAAAGTTACATTGGTTAAAGTTAACCTAGTATTAGCAAAAAGGCAAATGTACTTACTTACATATAGAAATATGTTAGTATGTGACCAGATACATGAACCAAGATTTTTAAGGAGGAACAAATTACACAGAATAAATGTGAAATCTAGGAAAGCTTTCATGAATAAGTGTAAGAGTAGGAAACGTTTAACATTTTTTAAGAAATTAAAAGAGGAGAAAGGAAGTGAAGCAGAGAAGTCTCTCTCACCATTATAACAATGTCTGACTTCTTTTGGGTTTCTGTGTGAGAGAGAGAGAAACTGATTCAAAGGACACATTACTTGAGAATGACCATTCATCCCTGATAAACCCCAGTTTTAATTTGCCTCTTTAAACTTTATGACTGCATTTATTTTTCCAAGATAATTTTCTTCGTATTATTAATTAATTAGTCATGGATTTTTTTTTCAAACTAACTCTTTCGTAACTTATTTCTAACTCATTATTATATTTATCTGTATTTAATAAATAAATTTTATTTAAAACTTTTTTTCTTAAATAAAGGTAGTTATTTTTCCATTATATATAGGGTAAGTAAAAAATAAATGATTATTATCTGAAATAAATACATTAGAATATATTCTATATATATAATAGAGTTATTTATTTTAAAAGAAAATTAATAGTAAAATACATTACATATTTTTAGTAATATAATTTGTCTCTTTTTTTTGACACAATGTAATATAATTTGTCTAAAAAGAAAGAAGAGATCTTGGTTTGACATTCATTTTTTATGAGATCGTAAAATAACTGCAGGAATTTTTTTTCTTACTCTATTAGGGAAACATCAGTACCAATCTACTTCTGATTCTATCTCTCGTCTCACCATTAATGCTGTAAAAATAAATATCACTGTTTTCTGTCTGTAAAATATCTACAGCATTATTTTTAAATTCTGTTAGGTAGTGCTATATTTCTTTTTATTTCGTATCATCCACGTTATTCAATTTCTAAAGGTTTTATTCTTATGAATTTATTCAATAATGTGTGCTAGTCATAATGCAAGATAACAAACGGAAGTGCAAAACATATCTTGACTAAAACCAAAATGCTCCTTAAGACTTTTTCAACCGTTAAAGATAATTGTTCTTTTCGTAATTTTCTTATAGTTGATTGATGAGTTGGATCCTAGTTGAATGTGTTCAACTTCTAGGAATTTATGGTTACAAAAGTGAATTTAAAAGTATTGCAGGATTTGATTTCTGCTGAGACAATTTTTATCAAACTGCAGCACAAGGAAAACCCACCAAGCAAGTCTTCTAAATAATGTAAGAAAAAAGAATATAAATATTTGAATAACTTGTGTGTTATTGGGTGAAAAGTGTCAAAGAAGGTCAAATATTTAATGAAGTAAGGGTGGGTGATATTAATTGAATACTGATATGAAAGGGGAATAACATAACAAGTTAGGACTGAACATATATGTAGATAGGTGCAGGTAATATATAAAGCAGTAAGGTTTTAAAATCTTTAATAAATGTATCGAGAAGAAACAACAAAAGACAACTCATTGACAAATCTCCTCTCAACCTTTTTTAGTCAGAACATCTCAAAACACACACTTGCCCAATTTCCCATAATATCCAACGATTATGTGTGTATGCATATAAAATATTACCCGATGGAGGAAAAGTTTATTCCATTAAGTTTTCTGAGAAATTATCTTGGCCTAATTAACAAGACATTTTAAGATAGAAAAAAATGCACGAAAAGCCGATAATTAATTTAATAACCAAGACCATAAGGTTGCTTTTAAAGGTTCATTTTCCCCGAACTTGTTTCACATATATAAGAGATTAAAATACTAGAGATTCAAGAAGGTCTCATGAGAGGAGGTTGGAATCCATTGGTCTGCAGCCAATTTTGATGAGAAGTAGAAGTGGAGTTAAAAATCTGATTGTGATGATGAGGAGAGAATCCTGATGATGCTGCAGCATTTGCCAACACTTGGTTCGTCGTGGTCCGGCCATCGAACCGGTGGTTATCAGCCACCGGAAACAGCGAGAATCCTCCTCCGCCGCCAATGTTGCTGCTGCCCGGAAACTACTTTACACCACACAATACAAATTATGTTAGTAAAAATATAGCTGACTGAAATTTAAACAAGTGTTTTTACTCACTTGGAGATTTGAACTCGGGATATGATTAACCATTCCGGTTTGACCTAATCCAAGAATCTCATTAGGGTGAAGAGAATCTTGTTGGTTCATCTGAATAAAAAAAAAGAAAAATGTTTATAACAAAAGAAGATATTTAATGAGAAATTATTGTTGATAGTTTAATAAACACTTTACCTTGAGCCGCATTTCTTGACCCTTTTGCTTCGAATTAACCGAGTTTCCCAAACTCAAATCGAGGTTATGATCTTGTTGAATAGGATTCCCTGATGACTCTGCACATATTAAAAATTCTTGAAACCAAGTTCTAACCCACAAAGATAAGATTAAAGACTCAAAAGAAAGATTTTGAAATAAAAATTACCGGCATTCAATTCGTCGTCGTATATGCTTGGATCAAAGTTAGTCACAGCGTCCTTGCCATTACATTTGATTGCAGCTTTATCGTAAGCTCTGTGGTTATTAACAAACAATATAAAAAACATTATACGGGATTTAAATTTTCTAACAATGTGTTGTGATCAACATGAAGATATTAATTTACCTAGCAGCTTCAACCTCGGTGTCGAACAAACCCAAATAAACATACCTAAAGAATTCAAGAATCAAAATTCATGTTACAATAACAAATCTATTAGAATAAATAAAAGAATGAATAAATGAAAGTACTTTTTGCCTAAGAATTGACCCATTCGAGCTTCCCATCGACCACACTTATGCAAAGTGACACCTCTATACTTCGAACTACCTCGAGGGAACCCTGTGCTTTGTCGCCGAAGTACGTGCACAAACTCTTCCTTCGTTAAATTAGTCATCTGCATAATTAAGTTCTATTATAATCAATATTTATATACCTATAAAGATCGTATGATTTTTTTTTGTTTAAAAAGATCGTATGATTTTTTTTTTGTTTAAAAGGATCGTATGATTTTTTTTTTGGTTCTTAGGAGTTACCTGCTTCAAGTCATCATCATAATCTTCGATGCTAAAGTTGATATCAGCTTCTACTCCACGAAATTTAATTGCAGCTCGATCATATGCTCTACATAAAAAAAAAGTTAAAGACTTTTAGAGTATAGGTCTTGCCTTTTTTTTTTGATATTAAGATTTTGAGTGAGTTTTGACCCAAAAAAAAAAGATTTAAGAGCGAGTCAAAGAGAGAAACATACCGAGCAGCTGCATGAGCAGTGTCAAATCCACCTATTCAGGGAAAAAGGTAAAAATATTTTTAATTATATGACGACATTTTCAACAGCATAATACAAGAAAAAAATTGAAAATAAAAAGGTAAATCTACCTAAGTAAACCTGTTTTCCACAGTCCCTGAAATTCAGAGAAACATTTGGAGAAAAAAATGATCTTATATTAATTATCTTTTAAGTAAAAAAAATAGATTAATTTTTTTTACTGCAAATAAATTACCAAATATGAGATTCCCATCGTCCGGTTCGTCGGTAAAACGTGACGCCTCTATACTGAGAGCTCCTTGACCGTGGTCCACGCCGGCTCTTTTTCAACGGCTGCGTCGGCTCCACCACGGCTGCAGCAGTGGCGGGTTTACCGGCCGATGATCCAGTAGCTAGATCGGAGTGACAAAACTTTACACCAAACCAGTGAGACCGAGGAAAGCCCGACCCGGCACCACCACCACCACCATCGTCTCCTACGCTAGTTTCCATCTCTGGAAAGAACTGATGAGTGATAAGTGGGTTGTTGGGTCTGACCCGGTTAGGCTGCTCATCATCATCGGATCCATCTTCGATGACTACAGCAGATGAACTTGAGTTTGAGAAAGATCCGACCCGTTTACCCGGTGAAGAATAACACAACTCTTCAGATTCTTCTTCAAGAAGTGTTTGATGTGGTGAGTCGTTTAGATCCCACATTATTTTTTTTGTTCAAAATCTTTTCTCTCTTTTTTTTTTTTGATGTTAGAGGTTTCAAACTTCAATCCTCTCTCTGGTTTGATTCTCCTCAAGGTTGTAAGCTAAATAAGAGAAACCAAAGAAGAGAGAACTTTGGTTGGTAGACAAAAAAAAGTTTCAAGAGAGAGAGAAGAAAATTGAAATAATATTTTGAGAGTTCGCTTCTACGAAAATTTTCATTTTTACCATTTCCTTTATAGTACTATTACTTCCATTGCCCTTCTCTCTCTCTACACTATTTTAAAATAATATTATTCTCTCTCTAACCACTTGCTTTCTTTGGAAAAAAGATTATATTCGAAACAATTCCTCGTATTGGTGTTTCTTTATTTTCTTTAAAAAAATATTTTCCACTTTTATTATTATCTATGTATACAAACATCATCGCATTAATCAAAGATTCCACTAATACTCCCTCTGTTTCTTAATAAGTGTCACTTTGACATTTTTCATACATATTAAGAAAGTGATTGAAATGTGTGTATGTTGTTATTAATTACACTTATTTGACCAATAGTATTTGAGATAAATATAATTATTTATTAAATCAATGCAGATTACAATTAATTTTCAGCTGAAACTAAGTATAATTTGTATTGGGATTCTAAAGTGACACTTTTTATGCAACAAGAAAAAACTGTTAAAATGACACTTATTATAAAACTATGTAATTTCATGTTTTAAGAAAGTAAAAGTCCACGCCTTGGTTCGGCAAGCAATCTACAAAAGGCATTTTTTGCGAGAAAATTAATACTTTGATATAATTACTAAAAAACCCCACAGTTTTGCCAAAACTGATATATTTTAGCTTTGGAACAAAGCTTTTTCTTTGTTTCTTTTTCCTTTTCATATATGAATAAAGCTAAGAGGATACACATACAAATAGATCACGCATGGATCTATATATGTTAAATGTGTATATTTATGAACAATTAATAGGTGTTTTTATGATCGGGCAAATTAAAGCAGATGAGATATTAAGTTCCAAAAACAGTAATTTCTCAAAGACAAGCAAGATATAGGGTTCACATGTAGTTTGTAGGAGTTATTATCTATAAACTACTAATAAAAAATTTCAAATGATAATAATTTATTTACCAAGGCTAGATTGGTGTAAGTTTTTTATTTCTATGAAAATACTTTGCCCAAACTTTTACTATGCTGAAATCATAAATCAGTTGATCTTTAACTATCCAATTTCTTTTAATAGGTTGTTCAAACCAGAAGCTTGGTTCTTTGACTACTTGTTCACCAAAGTAACAAATCTATACTTTTTTTCTTGCTTGAGCTTTACTATAGAACTGCTTTCTTTTTGAAAAAATGTTTGACAATGTACCTAAGTGCAATAGTTCCTTTCGAAGGAGCAATTCTCGATGCTATAGGCTATCTTTTTTGTAAATGTTTTACAAATGAATGTTTGTTGATTTCATTCCCATCTTCTTTTTTTTGGTTTTGATTCTTGAATTTTAGAACATTTTCATTCCTACTACATAATTTAATTCAAAATAAATTAAAAAATAAAGTGATAAACAAAATATAAAATATTATTTTTTAAATGGAATAATGCTTTTATTTTTTACTCGTTATTCAGTTTTTTAAAGATAAAATAAATTATGTAGTTGAGATAGAAATGATCTTATTTGCGACAAAATATAAGAAAAAAGAAAAACTTTTGTTTCGAGATAAAATCATCCATCTGTTCAAAAGTGATATATGTTTTAGATTTTTCACAAATATTAAAAATATATTTTAAATTTTAATAATAAATACATTATTTTGTGATTAACTACTTTACACAACTTTTAACTATCAAAATTAGTAAACACAATTAATATTTTTCAAACCTAATATCATCATTATATGCATTAAAAATCCTTTTTTTTAGAAATTGTTATTTTTTTTCTAAAATATTGATCATTTGAAATAGAAAGAGTATAATTTTAACTTTCATATTTTACATGTTTTATTGATTTTAAGTTTTTTGGCTAAACTTTTTTTTTTGCAACGAGTAAACAACTTAGTTTATGAATATTTAATACATCTTTATTTTGTATCTAAATTATTTTATCAAATTTAATTATATCTTTAATAACTGGTTTCAGTTACACAATTATTTTCTCATGGACACTTTTACTTACAGCAAAAAACGTGTGTAAAAACTGGTTTAGGTAGAGACTCTTCTTACCTAAAAAATATTCTCAGGTAATTATCATCTCTTTTCACATTATTTTCACCAACAACAAAAATTGGTGCTAAATCATGATCATTTACATATTTATATTTTGAATTAGCATTTCACCATTTCGCCACTTACACATCTACACTAAGAACTAATGCTAAATTCTCTTGGAAGTTTGTGAAGATGAAATAGAAGGAAACAAATATAAAAATAGGCTTGAGATAAATGTTTATTTTGTGAAAATAAAAATACTAGTATACAATTTTTTGGAAAAAAAATTCGCAGTATTTAAGTCCTATGGTGTTTGTCAAGCCATGTTCTATTCAGTGTCCAGTACAAATATAAATTCAGCTACTCAGAAAACGAGTGGCACAAATCAATCTTTGAGGTTAATTTGAAAATATGACGGCAATACAAGGATATCAACGTAAAATAAAAAATAAAAGCAAAGAGATTTTTGGTTATAGCAAAAAAAGGAAAAACGAATTATAAGGAGAAAAGGAAAATGTTACCAGAAAAGATCAATCCATTAGTACGGACAAACTGCGGGGACCACTTCTCATCCACCAATGCCCTTTCGTTTCTCTCTTACCTCGTATTTTCACTTCACGCGATATTCGTACGCGTGTGTTCGCACTCCTTTGCTTCGTTCGTTGAGTGTTTCGTACGCGCTACGACCCGAGAAGCTGTTTTGTTTCTGACTACAATGCTGAAGCCAACTATACATTTGGTATTGTAATAAGAGTGGATTGTTAGATTCGTTTATTTATTTTATTTTCTTTTGTAACAAAAATCGTCATTCTTGACATCACCTACATCATTTTTTTTATTCTTAAAATACGAAAATTAGTTACTTCATGACTTTTGTAGAGAATCCGCACAAAAAATGAGTATGAAATATAATCATTTTGTTTTTGTTTTTAATAGAAATCAAATAAGTGAAAAAATACAGAAAAAGAGAGAGATGAAGGAGGACTTGTGTCGGAAAGGGAACATACAATTTTATTTCGTGTTTATGTTGGGTCCAGAGAAAAGACTGGTGCTCTCACAACGTTTGAATCAAAATCTGAGGTTGCCATGTCACCACTTTGTGAATTTTTTTTTTCCATCTGAGATTTATTATGACCAAAGTCGGAGAGATACAACACCAACGGATGAACGTACAATCCGTGGTTAACTAGACCGGCGGAGAACGAACTATCCCCGGAAATGAAATCCCACACAGGGGAAACTTCAGCCCAACAAGATACAAACCAGGGCACTTACAACATCAAACTAAAGCTAAGCAACTGAATTCCAAACCACTGATAATAATCATAACTTACAGACATATCTAACTTCTAGAAATCCATTAAACTGCTTAACGGGAATGCCCCCGGCCAAACCACCGCTAAGCCACTTTCCCCTAGAACAACGAGGAAACACCTCAAGAACCAAGTAACTAGAACTTCATAGACCGGCAAGTAAGGATCACATTGATTCTACTAAAGCTTCCGGATGCTGCTGGGTCGACACGACCGTTGAATGCCTATGTATGAAGCCACAAAAGACACAAATCTCCACGAGATTTGAAACAAGCAACTAGGAGCAAAGTCCACCCAAACCGACAAACGAACGCAGGCCATGTACGGCAAAGGATGGGATAGGCGAAATCCATAGCAAACTCCAACCAGAAAGACGACATCTGCAAAAGAAAACCACACCAGTAGCCAAGGAGAAACGCAAAATCAATAGAACTAATCAGATCTAGAGTGAGATTCAAGGATAAAAGATTTGTAGCTAGGCTACACCAAATCAATAGATCTGGAACTTTTATTATGAGAATCCACACCAGATCTGAAAGTATAAATCGATTTGGTTGAAGCATCTCTCCTTTCAAAAACGGAAGTAAGTCACACACCGAGCATCAATAAAACCAGCATGAAGTGAAACAAGAGACTAGGACCGACACCGGTGCTAAATAAGCCACCACGCGCCGGTCCTCCCTGAAAACGCAAAAAGCTTTAAGAGAGAAGGAGGAGAAGATGAACAGTGCAAAGAGAGAGACGGAGTTAACCTTTCGTTTTTATATAGACACCACTTTGTGAATTTACCACTGAGTTTATTACAAAGTGATAGTAATCTACATACAGTTTTAAAGTAAATAATATGTTCAATAAAATCGAGCACAAAACAATTATACAAGATATATATTGAGGCATGGTACTAATGTAACAAACCAAAACCAGTGAAACATGCGATAGTATCTTTAACCTAAACTTCTAAAAAGCTTTATATTAAGACACGTCGTCAATAATTTGAGTGGGATGCAAAACAAGCATTCCAATAATGGTTTTCGTTGAACATGTTGCTTTCCTCAAGTGGAAACCACTGCTCTTCTCTCTCTCCATGTCCCATTATCTCTCTCTCACTATATTTATACACAAACCCACATACAATATTATTAGCATATAGAAGCTTGATTTGTTAGAGACGTGATCTGTCTGTCTGTGATTCATAATCATATCTCTATGTACAACATTTATGTATATATGCGTTTGTATGTCAACAATAATTAAAGCCCACGGCCCACTTTACAGAGAGATACTCTGTCTCTTATATCTCTTTCCAAATAAAATAGGCCCACAAAAACTATTTATTATTTCCAATCACCGCGTGTAATTTTATTTTAACTACAACAAAATGTGTCCAAACAAATATTATTTTAATTTTGGCTGATATTACTAAACCTTTATACTCCCTCGATATGCGACATATATGATATGACAAAATTGTACTCAAAGAGCTGTTATTATTGAATGTATGATTAAGTAAAGGAACAATACATACCATAGGAGATCATTTCTGCAATCTACGTAGACTCTCATTTGATGTAAAAAAAACAAATACATGCTTTTACTCCTGTTTCCATAAAAAAAACAAATACAAATTTACACTCCCACTAGCCACAACGATGTCACATGTGGATGTTAATATGCCCAGTACATTAACCAAAGCATAATAAAAAGAATCAATGCCTATATCTACCTCAATCTACTTGCTTATATGTTGAAACAGTTTGGATGAGTAAACAATACATTAAATTTTTTAAATATATTTTTATTGAATTTCATATTAAACGTGTAGTGAGTTATATCGAAAGTATGTCATTAATTACATGGATAATTTCAGCTACTCGAACCAGAATGTTGACACGTAGAGACGTATAATTTCAATCTGAATGCAAATAAAAAATGTGAATCTTGTTTGATAATGGGTAAATATCTTGAATACTATAATCATATATGTACATGAATAATAATATCAAATACAACGTTATTAATTATTTAGGAGATAAGGTTTTACAGCTAAGCTCACATCCAAAGGTTCTAGATATGTCTTAGTATTAAAAAAAGCTAGTCTTCGAATCAATCAAGTCCGAGATTAGCGAACGTGGAAACATATGACGGTATCGATAGAATCTCGATTTGTGAGGTTGTCAAATCTTGATAGGCTTCCAACTATCCTCAAGTAGGATCCATTTTAAATTTGCTTACGTGGTAGTTTATTCGTTCAATGTGGGGGCCATGTGAGTGAGCTGATAGTGTATACTCCTCGATGTCTTGGCGAGCTTTTTTTTAGACAATTGAATTCGACCCCAGCAGTAAATAATATAGGGATGAAATATACCACTACAAAAAAAAAACGAAACTGCAATCGAAAGAACCAGTTGAAGTAAAAGAATGTTGAAGTTTCAAATCACAATACTTTGTTTCTTTCTCATGAATTTCCAGACCAACCCGGCCAAAATCATTCATCAATACTGTTTCATTAGCTGAAGGTTACTATTCTACTATACTCTATGATGAAGTACGTGTTTGTTCTCTTGTAGAGAACTTGAATGATGATGCTACATGGGTTAATAAGAAGAAGAAAAAAAAAGAGGCAATGGAAAATAAATAATAAGTGAAGGGTAAATCATCGGATACGTTGGGGACAAAATTAAGTTTTAGGGTTAAATTATTGAGGAGGAAAGGAGACGACAAAAAAGTTAAAAGGGACAAAGGGAAACACGTTAATGTGCAAAAATAGTAAGGAGTCAGGAACTTAGGTACGATGTCCATACGTTTTGCGGTCCAAAGACTTTCCTTTTTTGTAAATCTTTGAAATTAACCCCACTTGGTTTCCCAAACATCCTTCGACACCGACGACACACACACAATTTAATTCCTTTAATTATGTTTTAAATTTTATCTCTTATTTTTAGTACTATTTCGAAACCAAAGCCAAATGTTTCAGAAACGGTCCCATTTGCAATAATTCACGTTTGTTAATGGAGGGACCAACTAGTTATTCCACCTTTTCAAGTTTTCATCAATATGGGAATCATTTCCTTTTTCACTTTTTAATTTGCTTTTAATTTGTTTGGATGTTTCGCACAAAATAACTAAACTACATGATTGACGATATGGGTCAGGCCTTACTGAAGCTTAGGTACGGGATGCAGTATGATTCTTTCGTTTTAAATCTGAAGAAAATAATCTCATTAAAGGGTATTTGGCGAAAAACATGTTAAACGACAAGTTTTTGAGACAATAAAATTGCTGAATTTCACTAAAGTAGCATATTTTATATTTCTTTATAGAGGAACATAAAAATTGCATGCAAAATGATATGTTAGAACGGACGTGAAGAGACTTTAGTCTAAGGGTAATGAATCTAATGATTAAAAATTTTTTGCAGACATAAACTAATAAAATGTACAAAATAATTCTGCATTATTGTCTAGGCATAAAAAAATGTTGTAGGCTTCATGTAACATGTTACTTATCTAATTATAATATTATCAAAAACGTTTTAGATCGAACATGGTGAGTTGCACATCTGAGATTCAATTGTTTCCGTAGTGTTGTTTTGGTTTGATCCTCGAACTAGATTTGAATAAGTGTTGTACAAGTAATTAAGAACATAAGGCTATATATATTTTGAATGTTTCTTTAGCCAAGAAGTGGAGTGTTCATGCTTCTTGAGGGATTCCTTGTTGCTGCAGGTTGGGCTTGTTTCAGATTATGATTTGTTGGCTTTGGACTGGTAAATGGGCCAGCTAATACCACTTGATGTATTTTATTTCCTTTGTTTTCAATATGTTTTCCATTTGAAGTGGAGATATAAGAAAGCTACTTGCTCACATGGTGATATAAAGCCTGAAATTTCAATGTTATGATGATGACCTTCTATCTCATTCGTTGCCAGATAACACGCTCAAATGTGAAATGAAAAAAAAAGCTTCTTCTCTCACCCCTGAAATGTTATTTGCTGCTTTTTTTATGCTTATCTAATAGGTAGTGGACGAACAGAAAATGCCATGTTCCCTGAGGTTGACAGCACTTGGAAAATATGTGGCCCTCTCTTTTCTTATTAACACTTTGAACGAACCTGAATACTTTCCAAGACACTCAAATCCATTTTTTGTGCTTGTTTGCGTTGTTCATATTATCAGCAGTTGCTAGTCTGAATTGAACATTACGAAAAAAGTTGTTTTGACTGATGCAGTTTACGATCAGGACGTCCATGAAACATTCTAGGCATAAATATTTTAGTAAGGTTTAAACAACTTTTTTTTTAAAAACAAATTTGGAGATTTTTTTTTACAGGGTAAATTTTTTTTTAAAAAATTTGGAAGCCTTAGTTCAATGTTTTAATTCGCTATGCTCATGATCATTCATGTTTGCGATATACATCATTTCAGCTAACTGCACTCACTTCAATAGTTCAGTTCCCTCTACAAAGTTGTGTTAATGTTACACGGTTTGCATGGTAAACGTTCTCAAGTGTTGTTTCAAAAAAAAAAGAACGTTCTCAAGTGTTTTGTTTGTAAATTTCTTTGTTTTCATATCTCGTGGCCTTGTATCATATCACATATTGATCTGATACGAACGCTTTGCAGTGCAAAAGCTACACAGCAAAACCAATGGGAAGCTTGTTGGAGATTTGATGCTGTACCTTTATCTTCAGTGCCGTCATTTTTTTTACTTGTCTAGATTTTACATTATTCTCTAACTTAATCTTCTTGTTCTGTTTCTCACTAAAATATCGCAGGCTCCATGTGGTACATTCTGATGGCAATTTGGTAAGGGAGATTTAGCATCTACCTATCTCAGAGTTAAGTTGAATCACATCATCTTTCACATTATCACAAGAGGAAACGTGGTTAGGTGTTAAGGCCGCACTTCAAATAAAGCGCACTGGTGAATAAGATATAAACCAAACCAAGCAAATAGCTTTTAGAGAGGAAATCAACAATGATCGAACATTATCCAGAGAATTATAAGCGTGAGAAACCAAGTCTTCAACATTTTACCTTGTATTAGAATTATATAGACATGCAACTTATATTACAAGAGTTTTGCATCTAAGTGAAGCCTATAGTAAACTCTATATAGAAGCATCAAAGATCCTATCGCAGTTTTTGTTTTACTTTGGTAAGTGGTAAGTACACTCACTTACTTTTTTTTTTGCAGAATCAGCTTCTCATTGTTTGATGAGTTAGGTTATCAGATGCTTTGGGTATTTGATTCTCATCCAACTCTTCTTTAGAATTTTTATTAAGCCACTTTCTACATTTGGTTAACCACCAAAGTAACAACCGTTTTAAGGTTTCTAATTGATTTTGGTTCAACCAAATATATCTTTCCCTCACCACCTTAAGTTTCGTCCGTACAATCGTATATGTGATTATTCGTTTTCAGTTGCGCAACATTTTCGAAATTTGGAGTTTTATTTTTACTTGATAGCTGTAGATTTAGTTATAATTATGATTAAGAGTTCCATGATCAGCCCAAGTAATTACAAAAAAAAAAAAGAATATAATAAGTTGCAAAACAAAAAGAGTTAGTTGCAAGGTCATGCTCATCATTTGCTGTCTATGGAAACTGCAAAATAACCAAACTTTTCTTGTGACTATCATATATTCTTTCTGTTTTAAAATATATGATTTTTTGTCTCTTTGCATATATATATTAAAAAAAATTTAAACATTTAAATATAATTTTAAAAAAATTTATTTAATTATAAACAAAAGAATATAATATAATTAACTTCGCAGTCTTTGATAAAATTAAAGTTAATAAATATGTGAAAATATTTTAATACATTGAAACAAATGGAGTAAAAAAAAAGAAGGAAAAACTGCGATTATGAACTAGAAAGTTGGTCCGGTTTCACGTCTTGGCTCTCATAGGGAAAGAAAAACACACGTTCCTAGCCAGCCTTTTCACAACAAGATCATTTAACAAGAAGTGAGCAAGCTTTTGAGATGAGTTTTCGTTGTCATTACCTCACAAAAACAAAAGATCATAGAAAAATAAAAATCCCCAAAATGACTTTAGTAGTTACGATAATGGAGATAGACATAGCTTTAGTTGTTAAGATCAGACAAGCTAAAGAAGACCCACTTACCATATTTGTTTTGTAGGACACTCTCTGTCTGCTCCTTCTCTCAATTAACTCCAAACACTCACGTCTATTCCCTAAGTCTCCTGCTTCTGCTTGCTATTCACTCGCCGCCGTGTTTCCATCCGCATTTTATACCTATATTATCATCCTCCAGGCTCCAACTAATACTATACTTGAGAGTGAAACCAAACTTATAATCTTAATTTGTTTCTTCTATATGAGAGAATAATTTCTAAGAGTATAATTATTTGAAGAATCTTTCTATACTCTAAACATCGAATTGATCATACTATATAGGTTTGTATAACAAGAAGAAAACGAGTAGGGTTCAATTTGATTGGCATATCCCAAACATGCAACACTTTGATTACGATCATTGAAGTTTTGAAAGAGTGAATGAAAACTATTTATGGAAAATTATCATTACACTTCATACTAGTAATCACAAACTCGGGGTGGAGGTGCATGTTAGTAACCCCCGGCGCATCATAAAGATAAACATTCTCTACAACCTTGTTCTTGGTAGATAAGAAAGAACCAAACTCTCTTAGCTCCTAATCGTCATCTGAAGTTTCCGGGTCGGGTAGTTTGTTCAAATCGACCGCTTCCCATGACCCGTTACACCTCTTAAACCCTTCCTTACTACTACACTCGTTGTGACCATCATTACTACGATAATTACTATGATTAAGACTATGCTCATCATCCACGTACTCATGACTCCCACGTTGTTGATGATGATGTTGATGATGGTGATGGTGATGACGGTTCCCTCCCGCCGCTTCCAACGCATCCACCTGAGCTCCAACCTCAGCCGCTTTTCTCCTTATATAAGCCGCCGACATATCCCCACCACCGTTTCCTCCCTCCACCTTAACGCCGGCTAAAAGCTCCGGGAAGTTAAGCCGAGCGGACGGACCCCGGAGGTAGAACACCGCCGTGTCGTAAGCTCTCGCCGCCGCTTCAGGAGTAGAGTAAGAGCCAAGCCAGATCCTTGACCGTTTGTTAGGCTCTCGTATCTCAGCAACCCACTTCCCCCACTTCCTCATCCTTATCCCTTTATAAGGCTTCTCCCTCTTCCTCGTCGCCGCCGCCGACGCAACCGTGGTCGTAGTAACCGCCGCCGCCACTTCCCTCGCTGTCTCCATATGGGTTTTCGCCGGAGATTCCAAAAAGCCACGTAAGGATCAACTTCTCCACCGATCTAGAGACTTATAATCAGTGGAAAGATTTAGAGAAAGGAGAAGGAGGTGTGAGTTTGACGGCGAAGCGATTACATGCGGAGGGAGATATGATGAACACGTGGGGCAAGAAGAGTAGAGGAACACGAAACCGCAAAGGAGGAGAGTTCAAAAGATCACCGACACTCTAATCTCTTGATAACTTTCGCATATATATTTTTCCTTTTATCTCTATTTATATATTCTAAGACAGAGACAACAATCTCATCTTCCCTGACAATATATATACACATTTAGATAAAATAGTATTTATTACTCTCTTGTCTTTATTGTTTGGCCGGAATTAAATTATCTGTGTTAAAATACGCTCATGCACCTTATTTTTATAAAACTCGTCGGCTCTTTTCATTGGATGTTTATAAAATTATTTCCACAGCGTTACTATACAATAAAGGGATTTGACGTAAAATAAGATT
Organism: Moricandia arvensis; assembly: GCA_905132765.1. Lineage (NCBI taxonomy): Eukaryota > Viridiplantae > Streptophyta > Magnoliopsida > Brassicales > Brassicaceae > Moricandia > Moricandia arvensis. The sequence continues at coordinate 168,900 of CAJHQP010000243.1, read as the reverse complement.
AAACATAACATACCTCAATTCACAATTAATTTTGTAATAGCATATGCGTCTAGTTTAATTTTTCTTCCTTTCTCTCTCTAATTAATAATATAGTATTATCGTTACCAATTATGAGATATATGTGTATCTAAAATTACAATTTACGTATGAAATATAGAATGAAACTCTGGTTTAATTAACATAAGATTGAGTTTCCCACTTTGAAATAAAGCATGTTTTCATCAACAATTATGTAAATCCATGATATATATACTATCTTGATATCAATGCATGCATCAACTGCATTATTTCACGTTGATCTTGAACATATATATGTATATGTCCAGCATTTGTAGAAAACAAGATTTGGTTATACACCTAAATTTTGTTAGTGTCTCTCGACAAGTACTATTCATTTTTGAGTGAACTTACGTTATACTGGACTATGTAGTTGAAAATGTCAAATCGTTAATAAATTGAAAACCCTTAACCAATTAAAAGTAAACTGAAAATGCAAGTAAACAGAGGATATTTATTGATTGCATGGAAGAGGAATAGTTTTGACGTAGGGAAGTAGGTCGTTGTTGTGGAATTTTGGAAACAATAGTAAATGTGTTTATAATTTTAATTGTACTACTCCTTCCATTTTAAAAAATCCATATTTGGAGTTTCACAAATATTAAACAATATCTTAAACTTTGATTATAAATATATTATTTTTTATGTTTTGAATATTTTTCTATTTTTGACCAATCAAAATTTAATAACTACAATTAAAAATTTTAGGTATATAATTTATTATTATTATTACGTGTATTGAAAATGAAAAATATTTGATTTTTGATTTTTTGTGTCTAAAACATAGATCTCTTTAAAATAAATAGAGTACATGTTTTAAAAATTATACATAAATGTTCGACAACATTACGATTATTTTACCTTATTTATTGCTTTGTTTCTTTTAAAATTATACATAAATGTTCAACAATATTACGATTCTTTTACCTTATTTATTGCTTTGTTACGTTAAAACTTAAAAACATTTAATAGGGAAGAGGACGGTAATGACACGCGTGTCTCCTTCTGTTCTGGGAACGAGTTAGTGGGATTTCTGAGGTGCTTTGTCTATTCTTTTCTTCTACATCTTACTACTCCATCGACTTCAAATATTCATGTTTAAAAAAAAATTGTCTTCAAAAAATACCTTTTTACATATGCATTTTATAAGCATAAAAGATAAATTCTAAAGAAATTAATTTGTTTATAAAATTTGTGGGAAAAGTTAATCATAAACACAATGCATTTATAATGAAAAATTAAAGTGTTTTTATTAAGTGAAATCTCTTAAACGTGTATCTATTAAAACAGAAGATATTAATCTATCTCAATTTAAAATATTAAAATTGTTTTTTTTCTAAAATAACTATAGACTAATAGCCAAATTCCACCACTACTCTGTCAGACACATCCTTGTTTTTATTCGATATGAAACTCACTAATGTTTTCCTAATTTTCAAAAAGTTGTGGGTATGATTAAATGTCGAAACTTCGTGTGGTGATCGTCGATCCAACCTTAAAGCGTTAATTAGTTGAACTGAAAATGTCACAATCTCAATTCCAATTGTGAGCATCATCTAAATTATTGCAAACAACAAATGTCATTAGTCACACTAAACTCTACAAAGTTTTGTCATAAGAATAGAATATTATTTCCTATAAAAAAACATCAAAATAAAAGAAGGTTTTTAGGTCGGTGGTCGGTGGAGATTGTATGGCGTTTGGAAATAGACGTTTCATCTACGCAAACGCAATAGCGAGCAACGTCCTTTATTATACTATAATGCCCTTACGAATATCACCCTTTTACGATGTATTTAAGGCCACAATTGTAATTCGGTGTCCAACGTTTACACTTGCCAACTATTTCAAATGGCAACTAATTATTTGGATTCAATGAAAGTGTCTTTGGAGTCTAATGCTTGAGCCACACACCACACACCAGACATTAACAAATGGTTAATATATTAAGCCTGAACATTAGCACAAATCTAATCAAAAATATTATACAGTCTTAGTTTCATATTTATGAAAACTTGAATGCGTTGTAGATCGGCTGTTCTATTGGAACCATGTGTGTTAGATTACTTGCTATTTCCAAGTGTCAATGTAATTGCGTACTGAAATGATCATTCCATTTAATTCAAAATAGATTGATTTATACATGTGATCAAATATATGTACAGGTTGGGGTTAAATGCATATTTATTTGTTGTCGTCAGATATTTTATATTTTTTATAGACATATTGAATTTTCTCAATTTCATTATTTTAGAGTAAATTTACATGTATATTATGATTTTCTTAGAAAATACGGTATCCAAAAGCATTCTATAATTTTTTTAGTAGTATACTATTTGTTTAACTGCAAGTTTTCGGATCTTTCATACATGCATTACCTTTTTCATCTATGTATATAACAGTTTATTAACAATGTTGGATTTATAATTCTCCTATTTTCAGGGACCAATCATATTTGTACACAACACATTCAATTTAAGACTTTGTGTTCGATGTTATGACTTAAGTGCGGATTATAGCTATGTTATGTATCTTATATGAATTGCTTTTTTGGGTGTACTTCTGCAAGAAAAAAAACATTCAATAATTTTTTGCACCAAAATATAGTACTAATATGTAGCTCGAATACAAAAACGTTTTACATAGTAATTTTTTTACTCAATAATGTTAAAGAAACACCAGGTTTGACAAACGGCTTTAACTGCTCAAAGTCATCCGGATTTAACCATTTCACCTGTTACACTAATGTCTTCATCTACAATATTTAATAAGATTTTTTTTTGTCAACATCAACTAAGATTATGAAATTTCTATAGTTTATTACACAATAGACCTTTATCACAATGCAATTAATACATCAACATCATATTATCATTTTTAAAAAAAGTTGGATGCTAGTGAATAGTCAACATTCGTTTTCATATCATAATCCTTGCTAGAATTAAGCGTATTTCTTATATAATAATGCAGTGGGGATTAGCTGTGAACTGGTTGGCTCATGAATATGCTAGTTATCCAAATTTTAAACTTTATGTAATCTTTTGGGAGGACATGCAACAGAAGCAAACCTTCTATAATGGACCACAAACATGTATAGTGTACCGTACCCTATTATCGATCTTCACAATTATTCGTATTAAACCATTATAATTTCGTTATAGACGTAGACATATATAGTGGATCCAATGATGTATTTAGAAAGTTACAAGGACACTTGTGACTTCTTCTCTCGAATTAGTTAAAGGCTCGCAAGTATTTCAGCCAAGGAAAAAAATGTTTTTATTTTGTTTTAGAAAGTATTTAAATGTGATCAGTTTTATTACATATATGTGTCGGTCGCAATTTCCGTCAAGGCGTAGTAAAGGTTAAATATTTGCAAGTTCCTTACACTGCTCCTAATGGGTCTCCACAATGATCGCTAACTTTTTCATAGTTAATTATGCTTTTTGGTTATTAACTCTTAGAGAGTAATAATGTAATCATAATGTAGAGAAACAAAAAGTCTATTTGTCATTCTCATAGTCCGTTCTTTCAGGAAGTGTAGATGTAATTCAATAATTGTACATTGAAGGTCAAAGAAGGACACATGTGAAAATTAATAAGACTCGTGAGGTGCTAAGGGAGGTGTAGCTGCGTTTGTCAAGATCGTAGGTAAAGTACATTTATATTGTCCAAAATCTGGTTATTCGGCGTTTCACTACTTGACTTATTACATGCGACAACTGCATTATTGAAAATTCAATTATTGACTTGTTTATACACCTGCATTGTATTTATATGAATATAAAACTCACAACCATCTCTAACTTGAATTTTCTAAACAAGTTTATCTTTATGTCCCTTCTGAAACATATGATAAAATATGATTATATTTCTTCTAAATAGAGATGTTGCAAGACCAGACTTGATTGACTTGATTTTTACATTTTGGAGTAAGCTGTCGTCTGGTTTCTAAAAATTCAACTTGTATAGTGAAAGATCATCTTTAATCGATAATAGATATCTGAAAATAAGCTGTTGATTGATTATTCATAAAACTGCATAACAAACCGGTTTTATTGCTAGAAAATATCAATATATATATATATGAGTTGATAGTATTTTCGTATCATTATTATTTAGTGATTATAAATTATTACTAACCAACTTTAAATCTTGGACAAATCTATTACACATGTTGGGCCAATATCAACAAATGGAGAAAGTTAATGGGTCTATTATGGATCAAAAAAGTATTCATATTTATATGAGTTAAAAGTATGTCCATATCAACTATTACTTAGGGTGTGTATTGAATTGAGAATTTTAGCTGATTTGTGTAAAAATGACAAATTTATTGTTATTCAAACATGAATTTCAAAAACTCATTTAAAATTCACTGTTATTGAAATTAATATTTCATAAAGTAATTTCAAATCCACTGTTATTGAAAATATTTTAAGTTATGAAATTTTAATATCTTAAGTGATTTTAGAGTGTTTGAATAGAGTTTCTTAGTTAAAAAAATAAAAATTAAAATCTCATGATTTTATGTGATATTCTAGGGTTATTTAACAAAAATCACTTAAAACTCTGCAATTCCTTTAAATCATCTACAAACTCATTAAAAATCAAATCCCTCCGGTTTAACATTGAATACACCCCACTTAGTGATTATAGGTTATTAGCCAGTTCTACAATGTAGATAAATCCATTATACAAGTTGGCCCAATATGAACAATTTGAGAATGTTAGTGGGCCAATCATGGGTCATATTTTTCAACGATATTTGACACAATTATCTTTATAGTCACTTTAACTAAAAAAAGAAAGAAAATGACATGAAATCCTGTAATGACATGCTTATAAATAAATACGACATGACAATTATATTTAATATGAATTTATGTTTTTGATAAATTTTAAAATATAAAAATAACTAATACATATTAATTAAAATAAATTTATTTAAATATAACATTAAATAATAAAAATATAAATTATTTTACAAATTTTGAAATATTGTTTAAGTCTATATTTCTAACTATACAATTTTTATTATTAAACAACTTTTTAAAAAATTATAATTTTAATAACATCATTTATTTTTCTTGGGTTTTTGATACCTACAAATTTTAGAAATTCTGTGTATTTTTTTATAATTATAAAAATTTATATCAATTTTTTGTAAAAAAATATTATACAAATTTATTTAACATATCTTAACCAAATTCAATAATCAAAAGTCTATTTAAGTTGATAATTTAAATATGTATATATCTTTTAATATAATTGAAAATAAATCAAAATGTTTATTTTAATTATGTATTAAATAATAAAATCTAGTATATTAACAGAATTTAATTTAAAATATAAATTAAATTTAAGAATTTCATTAATGCTAGGAAGACACCTACCTAGTTCATATGAAATCTGGCAGTCAAATCAAAATTGTAGAATTACTCTCTTTTTTTAACATGACGTCTCTACCTAAACCCAACACACAGCCTAAAGACTTGAGAAGCATTGGTGGCGCAGAGTTGTCATGTTTATGCTTTGTGTGCAAGTGAAAACGAACCGATATCAATCTCTAAAACTTCCCCACCAAACCGGTTTAGCTATTTACCTTCATTCACACTCAAAACAAACCGAGATCAAATCTCTAAACCAAAATCCACCAAAACCGTGTGCCACTGACTCGTGTTCCCTTCCCCGGACCAAAACGTTTATGACATGGTTCGTACGTCGTTATCATGGGCCTTTCCCAACGGCCCATCACCTTAATCAATCATTTAATGAAAATTTCCCAAATTCGTGTATATTCCTTAGTAATCACTTTTCAATATGGTCATTAATTACAAATCCGTAAAAAAAAACACATTTAAAGTAAACATTTAACAATGTTTTATTGAAAAACCAGACAAGTAATTATCATAATTAAACAGACCCTAGATTTACTCAATTAGGGGAGAGTAATGAAAGTTTTAACCACCCAGTAAGAAGCTGACACGCGTCCATCGTTGTCGTTTTCCTCAGCTAGTTCCTTCGATGGCGTTGCATCGAAGCATCAACAGATGGTGAAAACGATAATCAAACTGATTCAAAGTGGTGACCTTTAAGTAATCTTAATCAGATCTTTTGATAAGGGAGCTGAAGAAGAAAGAAGGAAGAAGAAAGTAGAAAGAAGTCAACGAAGATGAAGCTCTCAGCTTTGCATCAAAGCTACTTAAACCGCCGCAACAACAGCTTCAGATCTCCGTTAGATTCCTCCGTCGACGCCTCCGGGAAGTCTCTACTCGCCGTCTTCTGGCTCGCCCTCCACTGCCTCTGCTGCTTGATCAGCTTACTCCTCGGTTTCAGATTCTCCAGACTCGTCTTCTTCTTCCTCTTCGTCTCTGCTCCCTCCACCACCAACCTCTACTCCGCTCCCTTCCGTCCTGACTTACCTCTGTCTCATCCCTCCTCCAACGCCACGACCTCGACGGAGGTGGTGGTGAAGAGGAGCTCGCGTGTTGTTGTCGGGAGACACGGGATCTTGATCCGTCCCTGGCCGCATCCGGATCCTGTGGAGGTGATGAAGGCGCATCGGATCATCGAGAGGGTGCAGAAGGAGCAGAGGGTTGTGTTTGGTGGTGTGAAGAGGAGCAAGACGGTGATTGCTGTCACGCCGACTTATGTGAGGACTTTCCAGGCGTTGCATTTGAACGGTGTGATGCATTCTTTGATGCTTGTGCCGTACGATGTGGTGTGGATTGTTGTGGAAGCTGGTGGTGTGAGTAATGAGACGGGTTTGATTATTGCTAAGTCGGGTTTAAGGACGATTCATGTTGGGTTTAATCAGAGGATGCCTAACACTTGGGAGGATCGGAGTAAAGTCGAGGTCTTGATGAGACTTCAAGCTTTAAGGCAAGTCTTAATGCTTTTTTATTTTATCTGTTCTGTTTGGTTAGTTTAATCTGTTTTGTTTGTTAATGTGGTCAGAGTTGTGAAGGAAGAGAAGCTTGATGGGGTTGTGATGTTTGCGGATGATAGTAACATGCATAGTATGGAGTTCTTTGATGAGATTCATAATGTGAACTGGTTTGGTGCTGTTTCCGTTGGGATCTTGGCGCATTCAGGTAATGCGGAAGAGATGGTTATGTCGATGGATAAGAGAAGAAAGATGGAGGAGGAAGAGAGCTCTTCGTTACCAGTACAAGGTCCTGCTTGTAACGCGACCGATAAGTTAATTGGTTGGCATGTTTTCAATACACTGCCTTACGCGGGGAAGAGTGCGGTTTATATAGACGATGTAGCTGCGGTTTTGCCGCAGAAACTAGAGTGGTGTGGGTTTGTGTTGAACTCTAGAATGCTTTGGGATGAAGCTGAGAATAAGCCGGAATGGGTTAAGGAGTTTGGTATGTTGAATGAGAACGAAGGTGTGGAGAGTCCTTTGTCTCTGTTGAATGATCCTTCGATGGTGGAGCCTCTTGGAAGCTGTGGAAGGCAGGTTCTGCTATGGTGGCTTCGTGTTGAAGCACGAGCTGATAGCAAATTCCCTCCAGGGTATGCCTTTTTGCTCAAGATATTACAGTCCCATACATAGTATATTCTTGTTCATTAATTAACTTGCAATCTTAGTAAAAGAGTGGATAAGCATTAAACCGAGATTTTGAATAACAGTTTATGCATTTATTCAAATGAGTTAGTTAGTAAGTATTGACTAGTAGCATACTTTACTTGGGAGTGTGAAAACCTAATCTTTACCAACCATTAGTTGATAAGTGACTCATGTTTAATTGACTTGTTCACTCCTCTTTTTGATTATGTCATGAAGCTGAAATTTTGACCTTACGTTGAATGTGTGTGTGGTATAATACTTGTTGTTGAGTCACAACAATCTAGAAACTGAAAGCGGTTTGTGTGTGTTTATGAGAAGATCTCTTGGTCTCATGTTGTTTTGATCATTTTGATGTTTGGTTTTGTTTATGTTTCTTTTGTTCTGACTGCAGATGGATAATTGATCCTCCATTAGAAATCACAGTGGCGGCTAAACGAACACCATGGCCAGATGTTCCTCCTGAGCCACCTACTAAAAGGAAAGATCAAATGCCATTATCTCAAGGTAACAATGTGGTGGTTATACCAAAGCACCAGCAGCAGCAGCAGCAACAACATGCTAGTAAAGTCCGAAAATCGAAACGCAGAAGTAAGAGAAATAAACGCGAAGCTAAACCAACAGATACCACAACACAAGTTTCTTCTTCCTCTAAGCGTCATCAAGAAAGAAACTGAGGAAGATTAGAGATGACAAGAAGAATATCATTTCTACTATTATTATCATTCATTTGTTGCCAAAGTTTTTTCTAGAGAAATGTCAAAGATCATCTTACTCTCCTCCAGATACCGCAAATATTAAAGATCAATGGAGAGGAAGCAAGAACAGGGACAACTAGATTGTGATGATGGAGCTCCCACAACAATGGTATACTGGTTTTTAGGAGGAATGATGATCATTCGTTTTTCTTTTTCATTATCTTTTCTTTTCTTTTGGGTCTTTATAAAAACTTGTCTGTATTAGTAACAAAGGATTTGTTTGTTTCAATGTTCTTGAGGTGACAAACATTGGGTTGTATAGTGTTTTTTGTAAGCATATTTCTCAATCCATTTCTGTTTTATCCCCATCCATACTATGGACCCAAAAGTTCAAAGCCTCGATGTATCTTAACTTTCTTATATAAATCCATTTACTCTTTACAAGTTGTTTCATAGACATTAATTACATTTTTCTTATTCATAAGAAAATAGTAATACATTATGAATATACTTTTTAAAAAAAAAATATTGGAGATGAAGACATTGGAAAAGATACCTTCTGGAAAAAGAATTGTGAAGGAAGTAAATACAAAACAGAATCATGAGAATTGAAAGTTGAGACAAAGACTGCAAACAGATTCATAACTGAAATAATGGAGGATTGGGCGGTTTTGTCAGAACATCACATGTCTTCTTTATTAGATTTTTTCTTATAAAGAGAGGTCTGTCTCTTGACCACTATAAATATGATTTAATTAGGGTTTCTTCTAATAATGTTTTTATTACGTTTTCAACATCAATTTTCTTCGGACAAGGTTGATTTAGATGTTTTTTTTTTGCTTCACTTCTTTAACTAATTTTAAGTTTAGTGAGGAAACAAAAGATGTTAGACCCATTAGTGAACCAAAAATTAATCAGGTGACTAGAGTAACCCCAAACATATCTAATATGAATTTTGACTTTATTACTACTTAATATGGGGTTTCCATATAAAATAACTAAACCGGATAAAAGTGAAATTAACCAAAAAATATTATTCGTTTTTTTCAATATTATGCAGTCGGTGGAACTTTCATGCTTCGTAGCTTAGCTGCCCATACAAAAATGATATCAAAAACCAAACAGAATTATAAAAAATAGAAACGGTCACCTTTAGTTGTACCATGTCAGAAACACAACACGAGCAAGGCACTTGTGTTCCTTAAACCTTATCAAAAGCCACAACTTCAAATCGTAACTTGGTTAAAGATACCTCTTCGCCTCCCATTTCCTCCAATCACCATCTTTCTTGTAGAGAAAATGTTTTCATAAAGCATACTCGTATAAGAAAGGGTCAAATGCAACGGTCAGGATGGGGCACCGCCTCGTGACAGGAGGATCTGCCGTGAAATGGGAACATCGCATCCACCCATTCATTCAAGATTCTTCTAGGAATCTTCAAACTTTCGATACTATTATCTTATTACATATATACATACAGAACTCTATAGATATATTTACATCATCAACAATCAAAAGAGACCATGCTTGAGAGACGTCACAAACTATAACCAGACTACAGTCTTGAACCATAATGTAGATAGAGAAATAATCTTCCTCTTTCATTTTTTCGTATTGATAAAAACAGATTTTATTTCCACTGACCAGACTAGTGGTCTATATATTGTGGCATCCTTCAAGTGGTCTTATATATAATGTATATATATCCTATTTCTAAAAGTGATCATGTTATTTCTAATCTTTAACCAACTTGTCTTGATAGTTTTTCCAATATCTTATTAGGGCACCCGCAATGGGTCCTTAGCGCAGAGTCCTTAGGAAAAAACAATTAAATAATTGGTGGATCTCATAAATATTTAAGGATTTGATCCTTAAAATCTCTCCCTAAAAACCAATCTTTAGAGAGTATTTACACTGTTTGCGGATTCCCGCGACACGTGGCGACCCGCAATTAGTTGATAATTTTTTTCTTTTTTTTTTAATTTCTGGAAAAAAAAAAAGTGAATAGTAAAGGATTTTATGCTTTTAAACTTTTTCTAGGTAGTTGCACTCTTCCTTGTGTTCATTTTGTGTTCATTTTGTCTAGCTCGTTCGTTTCACATGTAAGTTCTATGTAACGTATAGATTCAGAAATTCACAGACATCCACACCTTTTTATATGGCTCTCAAACCATAATTGTCATTTGTCACTATGCATGTCTGCGGATTACAACTTACTAAAAAATTTTACTAAATACATATATATATATATATATCTAACAACTAATACATACTAGTGTCTAGCTAAACCCTTACAGACACATGCACACTGATATTGTACGCATCCAATTTGCTTCGACGTAAAGAAATTAAGCTATTTCGTAAATAGTTGATCCTCGAGTGACATCAAGCTGCTGAAAGATTTTATGGTATTCATGTTCCCGTGTGATCGGAACTTAATAGATCATTATTTGCGACTCTGACGATATGTGGTCGGTAGCCCAAAAAACTGACGCGGTTAAGAGCGAATCGTATGTTTCACTGACGTTATAAAGTCAAAAATAAACGGCTTACAAGATGGTTCTAGTCGATATACAGAATTCAATATGTCTGAATGAACAATAACTACATAAGTCGTAAGCCATCACAAACTTTTTAAAATATTTACGAGGCACCGATCTCGAAAAGGAAAAAAAAAAAGAGTTATGCGAGATAATTACATCTGAAAGTTAGAAGAGAATAGTAAACTCTTTGAATTACAGATGAATTGTTTGAACCCCGTAGATCTTTGAAGTTTGAATTGTATTTAAGCATAGTACGATACTAAGATGTTGTATTTTGAGTAAAAATCATTTATACTACTTTTTAGATCAGTGAATTTTATTTCTTTTTCTATCTGAATAAAAACCTCTAAAATTCTTATTTCTAATACCAAACATAGATATCTTCCTATTGTTACACACACTTAAACTTGGAGTGGAAAATTGAAGATATTATATATTTAATAATTACTTTCAGTTATATTTCGTCCAAACAACAACCCATTTGAAATGTCCACTATCTTGCATGCCCATTATTTTACTTTTTATCATAATAAAAAAGTAATACCAATTTGAAACATTAAATTACCAAAACTTTGGTTATAAATAGCTCCACAGTTTTCTTAGCCATACAAACTATCAAAACTAGAAAACCAACCAATCAAACATACAATATGGCCTCCTCACCAAAACTCCTCTCTTTAATTCTCTTTTACGTGGTGGTCTCATTAGCCTCCGGTGATGAGTCCATCATCAATGACAACCATCTCAACCTTCCATCGGACGGCTCGTGGAGAACCGATGAAGAAGTGATGTCAATCTACTTACAATGGTCCGCAGAGCACGGGAAAACTAACAACAACAACGGTATTATCAACCAACAAGACGAAAGATTCAATATTTTCAAAGACAACCTAAGATTCATCGATCTACACAACGAGAACAACAAGAACGCTACTTACAAGCTTGGTCTCACCATATTCGCTGATCTCACTAACGATGAGTACCGGAAGCTATACCTAGGGGCAAGAGCCGAGCCCGCCCGCCGCATGGCTAAGGCCAAGAACGTTAACCGGAAATACTCAGCCGCAGTAAACAAGGAGGTGTTGCCGGAGACTGTTGATTGGAGACAGAAAGGAGCCGTTAATGCCATTAAAGACCAAGGAACTTGCGGTAATCACTAATCTAAACGATATTTGAGTATTTAACGTCATTATTTAAAAATGATTCAGATATACTTTACCCGTTATAGAATAACGTATGTTTTAAAAATTTCACACATATTAAAAAAATTATTATTTTTATAATTAACTAGTTTCTATAAATTTTGCCCAATTAAAATTTAATAAACATAATTAATATTATGAAAGTTTACAATTTATCATTATTATATACTGAAAATATATATAAAAAAAATTTTGAAATAATTTTTTTCTAAATCATAAATTATATTGAAATAAAGAGAATATATTTGTACAAGTTCGTAGACTTAACAAAATTTATAAGTTGCTTTATAAAAAAAGTTATATACAAGGTAAGTTTGTAGTTAATATTTTGACCACGGCCCATATAATAATTTTGACTCGGCCATTTATTTACATGTTATAAGATGGTCTAGTGTCAACTTTCTCTTAACTTTATTGTAAGTTTTAAAAACGTAGAGAATCTTATAGCTTTTTTGTTTCGATTATTGTTTCATCTCACATGATATTGTGTATTGAGTATTGATCTTAACGTTTTTGTGTTGTGTTTGGTCGACAACAGGAAGTTGTTGGGCGTTTTCGACAGCTGCAGCAGTAGAAGGCATAAACAAGATCGTAACAGGAGAACTCATATCTCTGTCCGAACAAGAACTTGTCGACTGCGACAAAGCATACAACCAAGGTTGTAACGGCGGTCTAATGGATTACGCTTTCCAGTTCATCATGAAAAACGGCGGATTAAACACCGAGCAAGATTATCCTTACCGTGGATCCAATGGCAAATGCAACTCTTTACTTGTAAGAAAAAAAAAACAGAATAAACAGAGCAATTCTTTTTCATTGTAAGGAACTGCAAAATCTAACTCTTTCGTGTTTGCAGAAGAACTCAAAGGTTGTAACTATCGATGGTTATGAAGATGTTCCTACTAAAGATGAAACCGCGTTGAAGAGAGCAGTTTCATACCAGCCAGTGAGTGTTGCTATTGAAGCTGGTGGAAGAGTGTTCCAGCATTACCAATCTGTAAGCAAACACCGTGGGGATGGATTATCAAACCGGGTTTTTTTTTTATTTTGAATAACCGGTTTGGTTTTTGTTGGCAGGGGATCTTCACTGGAAAGTGTGGTACTAATGTGGATCATGCTGTGGTGGCTGTTGGTTATGGATCAGAGAACGGTGTTGACTATTGGATTGTAAGGAACTCGTGGGGTACACGTTGGGGAGAGGATGGTTACGTTAGGATGGAGAGAAACTTGGCGTCGTCTAAATCCGGTAAGTGTGGGATTGCGATTGAAGCCTCGTATCCGGTTAAGAATAGTCCAAACCCGGTTCGTGGAGCCAGCAGTGTTTGAAGTTAACAAAAGAAACTCAATAATGAAATTGGGATTGTTGTAACTGAATTTAATCTCATGTTATTGTTTGTATGTATAGTATTTCAAAAAAGAATTGATTCACCATAGGGATTTTATCTGATGTATAAATCTCTATGCTGGTCAATTTCATTTCATTCAAAGAATATTTGCTTTTGCTTGATTATGTATTAAGAGAAATATAATAAAATGATATATTTCTCAATAGCATTGGTTTCGCTAGGACAAAGATGTAACAAGATACAGTGAGTTCAGTTTATAGATTAGATAAACCAAGACAAAGATGATAGAAAGGGTGAAAAACATCTCTCTGAAGCAAAGCCAAGAAAAGAAACACTGATGCAAAATCGAAAAGAAAATGTACTTAAAATCAATGAAACTAAGCATTCATAAGCTGTTTATTCATTGTCAATATGTAATTCACAACATATTTGAACATTCATATGATTATTCTTGACCTGAATAAACAAAAAAAGAGTAATGAATGATCATTTTTCCGGAGAGAAAATGTGAATGCCTCAGTGGTCACACGGTATATTTATTTGGGTTTAACAGCAAATTCGAATTCAGATCTCTTAGAGATCTACAAAACGCATTGTATCACCCGAATACTGACGCGTGGTTAACAAGCGAACTTACTTCCTCCTCTAGGGTCAATCATTGGTCTCCACTGACTGAACAATAATTATTGGATTATTAATGTAAGTAATGGAATTTTGTGAAAAAAACACACTCAAACTTTAAGGTTTTTATACACTGAAACAAGTTAGCAATGAGATATTGACTAACAAAAAAAAACATTAATTAGTGATTCATGTAATGAAACGAGGGAGACTTAACAACAGAAGAGTTAGGCATAAATCTTTCAAGAACAGCCAAAGACTCCTTCATGGTTGGCCTCTTCTGAGGAATAGGAGACGCACAGTTATAACCTAACTTCAAACAACTGAGTAGCAAGTCTTCTTTCCCATCTAACTCGCCGCGGATCATCACATCAACCATTCTCAATGCATGGTGCCCATCCTCTACCGTCAGCCCGTTTCCAAGCCCAATCTCTTCAGCTGAAACGACCTTCCCCGTGAGAAGCTCAAGCAAGATCATTCCAAACCCGAACACGTCCCATTTTGGGCTCGGTTTAAGGCTCCGGAAAGACTCTGGTGCGCAGTAAGGCGACAACGGGCCCAACGAGCTAGGACTCGGGCTTGGCGTGGGTCCAATGGACGAGAAGTCCCGTGAAGATGCCCTTGAACGCTTGCTACCAAATATCCTGGAAGACCCAGCAGCAGCTCGGTTGTAGCTTGTTTCACCTGTGAGAAGCCTCTCGAGACCTAAATCACCGATTCTAGGCTCCATGTCGTGGCCCAAAAGTATACTACTGGGCTTCAAGTTCCCATGCACATGCTTCTTCTCGTGGAGGTAAGCTAGCCCACGTGCGATGCCTTTTGCTATCTTGAGCCGAGTTTCCCACGGTAGATGATACGGCGAAGCAGACCCACCTCCTTTACCTGTGGCCCAAGTATCATCAGTTACAGCGTATTTTAGTAAACAACAAAATGTTATAAACTCACGGTAACGGGGGTTAACGAGGCTGCCGTTAGGGACAAAATCGTAAATAACCAGTTTTTCGTCCGTACTCCAATAGAACCCACGGAGTCTAACCAAATTCGGATGAACCAACTTCCCAATCGCACGAATATTCGACTCGAAATCCTTAAACCGGCGCTGAGTCAAACCGGTCTCACCTATCCGACGAACCGCGTAAACCGTACCGTCTTCGAGAACAGCTTTATACATTATACTCGAACCCCTGGCGCCTAATATATAAGCAGAGGCTTTAAGCAGAGACTCAATCTCCATCTCCTTCTCTCCATCTACGGTCACTAAAGTCCCTTGCTTGTCTGTGGACCGTTGATCTGCATTGTAACCACATTCTTCGTCCTCAGACGGCGTCGTTTCGGGTTCTTTACGTAGACACGACCATTTAGTGAACCTTCTTGATTCGTCTGGTGATGAAGATGGTGATAACGTAATCGTGTCTGTTGTTTCTTCTCTTTGCTTGTCGTTGTTGTTGGTGTTAGCAATGTTCTTGTTCTTCTTACATCTGTAGATGTAAAGGAAAATCACTGCGAGGATTACGACTCCGGCTATATCTCCAATGACGATCCCGGTTATAACTCCTGGTCGTAAACCGGTTCTGGGAGTCCGGTTCGTTTGTTGTGTTGCTGGATTGGTAACCGGGTTTGAACTGATTGTGTTCGGTATGGCAGCAATCGCCGGTGTTGACGTCGGTGAGATGGTTGACGGGGAAGAAGAGATCGGACACGGGTTCGGAGTCGGGTCGCCGCATAGACCCGGGTTTCCGGTAAAGAAATCTGATTTCTGGTTAAGTAAAACCGGGATTGAACCGGTTAAATTGTTGAAGGAGAGATCAACGGTGGCGTTTCTCGGGAAGTTAGCACCGATATCCGGCGGTATTTCGCCGGAGATTTGGTTAAACGAGATATTCAAGTACCGGAGACTATCGCCGCCGAAGTCCGGTGGTAGTGAGCCGTTGATCAGATTCGACGACAGGTCTAGAAACTGAACTTGTCTCCATCCGCCGGGAATCTCGCCGGAGAAGTAGTTGCTCTGCAGTGAAACCACCGTTAAGTTTCTCAGCGTCACTAAATTGGCAGGTAACTTTCCCGCCAAGGCATTGTCCGAGAGGTTAAGGGTTTGAAGGCTGTGAAGATCGCCGATTGAGGAAGGGACTTCGCCGGAGATCATGTTACCGGAGAGATCGAGTAACCGGAGCTCCGTTCCGTTGAAAAACGAAACCGGTAACGGCCCATTGAAGGAGTTGTTGGAAAGGTCGAGACTTTGAAGGGATTGGAGAGAACCCAAATCGGAATGAATCGAGCCCAAGAGCTGAGAGTTTGGGAGGGACAAGTTCACGACTTTGGAGTCGTTATTACAAGACACTCCTCTCCAAGAACATGGAGTTTCGTGGTTGTAGTTCCATGTCTGTAAGAGAGACAGAGGATCAACAAGAACAGAGGACTTAAAGTTCATCAAAAGCAATCCATCAGAGTTTAAACCAGAGGAACCCAAAACAAAAGAGAGAAAGAAGAAGAAAAAAACTGAAAGTAATTCCATTTTCAAGGCTTCGTTACTGTCATGAGAGAGAGATGAGATGTGAAAAGAGTTAAAAGATAGAGAGGAACAGCTCACGTAACCAAACACATTACCCTTCTTGCTCTCTAAATGCTATCTCTCTGTCTCTGTCTGCAGAAAACAAATACTGCAGAGTTTCTTTAAATTCTATAATCAATACGAATACACACTTCTTGTTGCAGTCTTGTTCATTTATTATTTAAAAATCTGTTCCCTTTACAACTAATATTTGTACTCTCTTTTCTCTCTCTTTCTTTACTGAACCGAAGAAGCTGAGTAGATTTTTAGAACTAGTAAGCTACAAGACTCTATATAATCTGCAGTTACTGTTTTGCTCAAAGTTGTAACGTTTTTCTAGTGTTCATTTGACTTTTTATGCACTGATTCTCATTCCTTCTGTGTCTAGTTCACATAGCCATGCCAAATATAGCTAGAAGATATCCAAATAGAATTGTTTTTGGTTCTATTTCACTTTTAGAAGTAAGGCATGCTCTGTTTTTGTTTAAAGAATATGGTTATCATGTCTCTGCTGTCTTCCATTTTATGGGGATTTATTTTGGTTGTTGGATGCTTTGCAAGTATTTTCCCTGTGAATAAATGGCTTTCATGTGCTACTTTTTATTATTATTGTTTTATTTTGTAAATATGTTTATTCAGTTGTCCTGAAGATTTTGCATTCAATTTCTGTACGAAATTATGATTGTCTTCAAGCAAATTTGATTTAGTAGAGTACTCAAAGATTAAATAGAGAGAAAATGCCATACTCCAATTTCGAATATTATAAAATTATTGCACTTAAATTCTACAGTACTAGTCATATATTTTATGCCAGATATATTAAATTTGCTTTCTTAAGCAAGTAATAGCCTGAGTTTAAAATTAACTTTTGAAACTTATAAAATTATCAGCTAATTTATAATTTAAAACATCTATTTATAATTTATAAAATAGAATTGATAGATTGAGATACAAAGATTTGGAAATTGGTCATTAGCCTGAATTTCCGTGTGACTTATTTCCAATCGATCGTATTGTTTTATGGTTGCAAATTATACAACATATCCAAACATTACATTTAATATCATTATTATTCAGTTGTTCAAAAAAAATCATTAATTTTCAATACCTAACATTACATATCTTTAAGTTTCGGATATGTATTTTTGTCAACTCGGATATGTTAAATTTTGTGTTAGCACAAAGCGGGTAAATTATACTTATGGCTTCCATAAAACAAAATGTGTAAATATGTTTTCAATAATTGGATTTAAGGGTGATGGTCCATAACCCATCATTCTAGTCTCTTGCAATTCATTTCTCTGTGTGTTTTTTTTTTTACTTTTTATGTTTTAAATTATTTTAAAACCGATTTCTTTTGTAAAGTTGGAGGTGATTTTACCCACTTCACATAAAATACAATGTTTAAGTTGAAAAAGATTCAAAAAAGTTGATGAGATACACTTTAAATCTTTAATTATAACGAGTCCAACAGTAAAAGCCACAAACCCAGCCTTGTTAGTTTATGGTGGACCACTATTTTTTATTATATCTTTTTCTTGAACTTAAGAAACTGGATCCATTCTCAAGTCTAAAGACTATACTGACATTGTGAAAAAAATTCCTAACCAAATAAATTAGATTGACATAGAAAAACTCAAAGATAGGGATTCAATACTACTATTGGTTTTGAGTGTTTTTGTATTTAGATACTAATTGATGTCTCTTAGCCTAGTATTATAAAGTCAGGTTTTGTTGCGAACTTATGCTTTTGTGGATACTGCGCTAGTTTATGCTTTTTATCTAGGTTTTAGTAGAAATTCTTAAAAGAAGGTATAATGAGGTCAAATCAGATGATACATGATTTTAAAGTTGAAGTATTTGCTTTAGTAATCCAGTCACTTCTAGTTGTTTTTCCTTCCCAATTAGTCTTTTTATTTCCTTATAATCATTTTGATTTTCTTATAAAGCAACTGCTATTGAATTGTGAATGTATAGAAGTGTTGCGAGATGATAAAATATACCGATATGAGAACCAAGTTAAAGAATACAAAATAACATAAAATACAGATTCAAGATTGAGAAAATATTACTAAAAAGAATATTGCCTACGTACATGCTAAAATCCTGAAGGCTTGACATGACACCCCCACTAAAGTAGAGGGAAACACCAAGTTATAAAGCAGAACTGCGGTTATAAAATTGTAACGGCAGAGACATTCATCCCTATGTGTTAAATTTTATAATATCCGTTATTTATATCTCAGTCGTAACTTGTAAGTATAAGTTTTTCATATAAAAAGATTAACGTATATATATACACTTATCTTTTGGGCATCACACATATCTTAAATTATGACATCTTAACCTTGGAATTAGGGTTTATATTTCTCGTTTGAAGCAAGATGCAGGTTATGTGTATGAATTCCAAAATTCCCAACCTATTTTTCATCCCTGATTCTTGGATCATGTTTCTTGTTTTGATAAAATAATCCTTGGATTTAAACACACACAAAGTGATTGGAAAATATTTAAGTATGGGCTCAACTTAATGAAATGTTTAGGGCCCGAAGTATAATTCAAATATACATACATGGCCCTTAGAGGCCCAATCGTTCATTTAAATCATTAAAATATTGTGGTTTACGCCTCAAGCTGGATGGAAACATTATAACCAAACCCTAACTAGTAGCCATGCTTAGCTTAAAAATAATAATAATAGTCACGCAGTGTAATCTATTTAGAAGAAAATAAAAGTAGATGTACTTGGAAGGACGAACGATGACAGGTAACCAAACAAAAACTGCCCACAACATTGGGCTTTTAAAGCTAATATTCTTCTCTTCGGCCTTTCCTTTTTTTATAATCAATTTACTTTTATTCCTACCACTACAAAAATTTCTGGTTTATAACAAAAACTTAAATTGTTCATTTATTATATGAATGTTAGCTTTGGCCAATGACGACACTCGACAATGTCATTGTCAGCTTTATTCTCAAATTATGTATAATCTATTTCGTAAGTGGACGATTTGTTTAGCAGTGGTTGTGAAATTCTTAGCTACCTGAGATGCTTTTTTGTCGATAGCTACCACAGTGTTTTTTTTTTATTCAAGTCTCATGCGATGTAGGTTTTGTAAAATGTATACCTTATATTTTAGTTATTTGATAATACTATATGAATAATTGATGTTTTTAAGATTTTTACTCATATGACATATTAACAGAAGTTAAATACATTCTCTTGTTTTTTTGCTTTTTGATTTTACCAATAAAGTTTTACTATTCATATTTTACATTCTAATTTGTCTTTTTTTTAAACGCATTAATTATACTATAAAACATTTATCTTTTATATACAAAACTAAAATCTAAAATCAATCATTCAAATACGGAGGAAATGTATGATTACTATGATGATACCATAAAAATATAATTAGACATTTAAATTTTACTAAAGATTGTATTCGATTTAATGATTAATTAGAAAGACTCAGACTGCCTATAGTTAAGTATATGAAAGCAATTTGGAATCACTAAACGAAGTCCATATTTTTTGGTAACAGGCTAATATTAGTAATTAAATTTGTGTTTATTTTTTTGCCAAAAACATACATTTCCTAACATTTTTGGTGGATGATAGACTTGTGTTTTGATACACATATGTGTAATAAATCTGTGTTTTTCGAATCTAGAAATGCAAATAATATAATATCGATAGTCCACTATATCACACAGTGATGGATGATGGATCACTAACCTTGTTTTATCGAATAAAGTATAAAGGGTTATATAGAGTGCATTTACGAGCTACTTCGGCCCGAAGCATTCTTCGTTTGGTTTTGTAGAAAAAGTGAGCTAAAAGGAGGGTAGACAAGCTAAAAATAAATAAAGTGAGGCGATAGTACGACTCATACGGCGTTAGATATTGCGATAAATATCATTATAATATATACTTTGTTAGCCTTCAGATCTTAGAGATATCAACATTCGAAAAAAAAAACATTTGAAATTTGCAGCTACATCGTAAACGTTACAAATAATGGTTAGACTTCATGTGCTTTTTAGTTACATTACTGAGACCAATGCGCCTAGTGACTATCGTTTAACCAACAAAAGGAGAAACTATATAGAGTCTAATTTTGAAAGGAAATATATATTTTACATATTGTAATAAACTACGAAGCTACGCTTATCTTGAAAGTTTGAGATTAGTGTAAACAATAATTCGTTTAATGGTATTTTATCAATATTATTTACAAACTGCGAATCTTCCATCATGTTCGTGCCATGAATCAATCACGATGAATCGTGAACAGTCTAATATTTAGCCACACATGCGACAAGTGTCAATGGATGACGGAATGATGTGGGCATGTGTTCCACGTGCCTTTTTGCCAACGGAGCAATAACGCAAAACAAACACTCTGACTTTGGGGAAAAACAATAGTGGCCGGTGTGGATAGATTCTCTGTTTTCTTTGACCGTAGAGAAAGAGATTGTAAAAAACAATAGTGGCCGGTGAAATTACTCCAATGCATATATCCAAAAATTCAAATTTTCCGTTTTTATAACATTTTACACGTGAAAGAAAGATAAAAAGATAAAAAGATAAAAAGATAAAAAGAAAGTAGTCATAATACTACCAGAAAAAGTATTCACGTAAGAACATGACTATTGCAGCATTCTTAATGAAGCTAAACATATTGTTAAACAATACTCCCTCTGTTTCATAATAAGTGTCACTTTAAACTTTTTATTTTGTTTTAAAATAAGTGTCATTCTACAATCCCAATACAACTTTGTACATTAAATTCACTTTTTACCCTTTTAAACAACCAATAGATTTTTATTTAAATCATTATCATTTAATTAATCGTACATTAAATAGGGATGTATTAGTCTATTATACAATTTTCTTAATCTCCGTGAAAAGTGTCAAAATGACACTTATTTTGAAACGGAGGGAGTAATATTTATTAAAAATTTATTATTGGAGGTGATCTAACGTATTTAAGTTTTAAACATATCAAATACGGTTGATAATACTTGTGATGTGCAACTATATCAAATATTTGAAACAGAGGTTGTAGACCATAATATGAACTATTTCAAGACGTGTTTTTGTCAATTTTCTACAACTTGACAATTTATCAAATGGTGAAAGCAAAACTCATACATAGACAAAATATAATCTAAACTTTGACCTTGTCTAGACTAGAAGTCACACTATCGAGTATTAGTATCAACGTTTTCTTGACCAAACAGGCACAACATACTACTGCTGACTTTTTATTTTGAATCTTGTTCGTTTGTTTCTGTGGTCGACCTTATAGTGGTCAAAGTAAAAGCTCATCTACGCACATACATGTATGGAATATAAAATTAATAACACCAATGTTCAAAGGTGCAAATGTAATTTACAAGCACTGGGGACGTCATACATATGTTGGTAACCACAACTATACACTTTTAAACTAATCACCCCCCCCCTTTTTAACATGACATATAAAAGAAAATGTAACAGGCTTTTATTTATATTTTCTGAAATTTGATAAGAAACTTTTTATTGTGCAAGCGTCTCTAATTTTTTTATTAATCAAAGATGCTTGACAAACTAAAATCTAACCAATTAATTTTAAAAATCTATTTATTTGTGATAGACAAACTCAATTGCTCTACGTAAAAATTAGAGACTTATCTACTTAATCACGTAAAAAATTAGCAACTTTACATTAAAGGAAAATCAATTTTTGGCTTGGATTATCAAAACAATTTTTTATCTAGTAAAAATCACTAGACCATCACAATTTAATTTAGAGACACACAAATTGATTTAACGCCTCTAATTTCGCACAAATACGTTCCTTATTGGTCCCATGGTTCATCATAAAGCCATATTAAGCTATCTTCTTTACCCTAAAAAAATCATAAGTTTGGATCATCTATATAACGAACGAAGTAATAGAGAATAAAATGAAAATGTGGGTGGCGTGGGGATCAAAGTTTTCACGTGTGTCGTATCAATAAACCCAACAACCATATCAATGGAGAAGATCTCTTCTAGTTCACAGTTCATGTGTTTCATTATCCTAAATGACCTTTATGCCCTTCCGTACCACGTCAAAGTATATGACTTTCGTATGGTCAAATTTGTCCGGCTATATATATATTTTTAATTCAGTTTTTAATTTCTATATTTAATTATCTCTTCGGTATACTTGTCCGTGCGGTGGGAAGCAAGTCGCACGTGTGTCTGCTTAAACCGCGTCGCCACCGTCACGTGATAAATCGTTTCTCGTACGTGTAGGGATGTTAAAATGGGCTCAAAGCCCGCGGGCTTAACGGGCTTCGTATAAACGGGCGGACCCGTTATCCATTTATTATGATATAAAAAATAAACGGGTTTATACGGGTCCGCCCGTTTAGGTCCGTCTCGTTAATGGGCATACCCACTAAATAAACAGGTACCCGTTTAGGCCCATTTAATAATTCTTTTTTAAAAAAAATATTTAAAACGAATTTAAAAATATTTTTTAAATATTTTTTATATTTTGTGTGTTTTGAAACAAAATAGTTATATTATATATAGTTTTTCTTTTTTCTTTTTAGAAAATGATTTAGGTTATAATTATGTTTAAAACCTACTAGAATTTGTTGATATTTTATGATATTATGAACTAATTAATATTTATCAAAAGTAGAATAGATTTTTTCAAATTTTGCTCTATTTTCAATTTTTATTTATTATAAAGTTATAAAATCAAATAAAAACTATTAAAAATTATATTAAGATAGGACAAAAGATCATTTACAAAAAAATAGAATTCACAAAAAAACTTAAACGGGCCTAAACGGGCTAACGGGCACTATCAACATAAACAGGCTTAGCTCTAAACGGGTTTGATAGTAAACGAGTCTAAACGGGCCTGACATTAAACGGGTCTAAACGGGTAGGGCCTAAACGGGCAGGGCCTAAACGGGCCCGGGTAGCCCGTATTAACATCCCTACGTACGTGCCTTCTGCGATTGAAAGCTGAATATGTTTTTGGAAATAATACGCTACGAACTTGAGTTTTTTATGAATTTGTACGAGTAATTGCTATTTCTATACACTGAGTGTTGTTTATCATTGCATATACGCTATGAACGACATGGAATATACAGTGAGTGTGGTGTGTGCCCTTCATTTTTACGTAAATATATATGTCCTCTCTTTCAATTGTAGCATTTTTAAAATTAAACGGTGAAAATCGTAAGATCATAAGTTAAAAAAAAAATCGTTAGAGCATTCTTTTCCCCTTAGATATTTTAATCACAGGAATCTTAGTTTCTTAAACAAACATAAACGGTTACCTAATAATATTCCATTCCTTGAAGGGGCTCGTATATCTGTCTTGGTTAGGTTCCAATTACGAGATATATATTCCAGACAATGTCGTTTCAACAAATCTCTGATTTTGGATTACTAGATTTCTATTTAAAATTATGAACTAATAATGCATGAATAAACATTCGTATGATTGGTCTCACAACATACAATGAACCTGGAATCATCTTTTATAATTACAGGAGGTTGTATCTGTAATCTATTTTGGGAAATTCATTCAAAGGCAAGAAATATACGACTCATATGCATTTTCGAGAAACAATTGAGAATTTTTATGTTTCAGTGGATGGTGTGGGTCATGAGCAATCTGATCTGGATAACAGTGTTGACGTGTTCCTGTTTTCACC
Source organism: Moricandia arvensis (assembly GCA_905132765.1). NCBI lineage: Eukaryota > Viridiplantae > Streptophyta > Magnoliopsida > Brassicales > Brassicaceae > Moricandia > Moricandia arvensis. The sequence goes on along the minus strand of CAJHQP010000243.1, from coordinate 144,593 downwards.
TAATAAGAATGAACATATAATATAAAGACTTATCACTTCATTACCATCACATGATGCTGTTACTAGGGTTTAATTACTTTGTGGGTTCTCAAACAGTTTCTTAGAATAAAATAGATGAAAAATAGAAAAAAAGAATGGATTTTTTTTTTCAATTTTGTATAAGAACTTAAACAAAATATTTCAAGAACTCCAAACAATAGCTACCCCTCAATTATTGCCTTATTGGTCTAACAGTTTTTAAAAATAAAATAAAAATAAAAAACAACATTTTAATATTTAAACTTGTTTGAGAAACTTACTAAGATTATGATTAACCCACTAACTTTTAATGGGTTTCTTAGCTTTTTATTTTTATTTTTTTGTCTGTTTAAAAAAAAACATCAATTGTATACCGTCATGTGTCGGTGGAATCCGCGAACAGTACAAAACATCTTTAATAATCAATTTTTAATTGAGATTTTTTAAAGTTTACTTTTAGATTTTTAGTGGACCTATTTCCTTAAAAAAACCTCCAAACTCATTCGATAATCATGTCCTAAGTATCTTATTTGAGAAACTTACCAAGTATCTACATTTGTTGATGCTCACTAAATAAGGATAACCAAAATAATTCTAAAAGAAATGATTGGTAGGATTTATCCGCAAACAAACTAATAGTACTAGCTAGGAATTAGAGAATAAATTATTAGGTAGTAGCTACGATGTACCTAGAACAGAAGATCTCTTGTCGTATCTCCAGTAAGTCAGTAACTATAGAGTTTTGTCCATATGTCTCCCTTGGTACACTTAATTAATCTTTTTCTTAATACACAATTATGGGGTCACTAATTATACAATTAATTCTGACCGAATCCTATCCCGTCTTTTTCTTTCCTCAGGGATACTTTAGAATATAATATAAATCAGATTATTTAAATCGCGTGACAAGAGTAGGAAGGTCGCAAGAGATTTCCATTAGCATCGGAGCATGTGCCTCGTGCTCTGCAGCACACGGCTGTATTAGTGACTTAACGGTACCGTACACTTGACAGATCCCAGTTTTAATCACTTTAAATATATGTGTGTAATCAGTTAATCACTGTGGTTCAAAGGTAACTATTGCGTTTACTGTGATCGTTTTGGTTAAAATAATACAATTGCAATAAGGATTAATGATTGGTGAAACTAGCATGAAATCACGTAACTTATCTGTATATGGTAAATGAAAATTACGTATATTGATCTATATATAGTATTGGGGTGTTTGAAAACTACTTAGAGCATCTCCAACGAAGATTTTTAAGAGAAATTTAAAAAAAATAATAATTAAATAATTAGTAAATTTTATCAAAAGTTAAATATTTGGTTTTTAAAATCTTTAAATAATGATTAATTTTTAAAGAATACGGGTCTCCGCGACACGTGACGATCCGTAATTAATTAACTTTTTTAATATTAAAAAAAATAATAATAAAAAAATAAATAGTTAAGGATCCGGTAACATCAGCAGCACACACTAGTGGAATTCTTTTCTAGCGAAGCAAGCCCGCCTGTATGCTCTCTTACACTTTCTATATATGGTGGTGATATGATATTATCACTCACGTACGTTATGAAACATTATCCGTCCGTAATTTCATAAACCATAAGGTTTAACCAAGTTAGTGATAATTATTTGAGACTCACCATATATCCATATTCGTCATGACTTCGACTATTAAAAACAAAAATTATTCTTATTTGTACAATATAAATTTGGGATTCGATTTAAATGGTTATTATGGGTCGTAATAAACAATTGATCTACTTCATTACATTAGTTCTAATATGGAAAATACTCAAACTCAATTATACAGTGTGGTAATTAATCCATTTTTGTATTACTAAGTGTGAACTGACTAGATAGCCATGGGGTTTATAAAAAGAACAAGAACAAAGAAAAAGTTTATGTGGTTTTAATTGTTTAGCTAAGCGTAAATGAACAGCTTGACCGAGTTCACGTTCGCAATTAATCCACGTACCAATGGATTGATATATACACTACATGTTAGCCTATGGATTTTATGCATGAGAGAAAGGTTCTTTATCTGAATAAATTTTGATAGTCATGCATGTTTGAATATTTGCGATTTTTTCTAACGTTGGTGGTTGATCCTTGTTTGAATGCATCTCACATTGACCACAACATAAATTTTATGGTTAGAAAAATGATTTCTCAACCGTTGGCAGGTTAAATAATATCATATCTACATAGGAAAAATGACGATGCGTTTAATATTCTCAATTCGAATACATTTCTACGTTCACAAAACCACAGTTGACTTTCTGGGTCAAAGCGATGCACATAGTTGACAATGAACTCATTTAATACGAGTGTCCTAGTAAGTTTTCAACATATATTTTGATACTAGGAAATTACTAGCATACTTTTAATATAATATTAATGGATTAACAACAACCATAGTTACGTAAATATGAATATTTTTGAAAGTAAACATAAATTCATACACAAAAAATATTAATTATTAATATGCATACAACAAGTTTAATATTTTATTGCTTGGTAACTGAAAAAAAATCCAAATGTTTGTATAACCTGAGATGTAATGAACAATCATCTAGAGATAAACAATATAATTCCTAATCAAGTAAACCTTACAAATGAATATAATTGAAAACTCTAAATTCAAAATAGTGTTATATATCACCGGGATTCAAGTTACAAATCTGATATATATTACTTACCGTTTAGACTAATCACTAAACCAAAGTATAGCTTTTTAAAAGAATGCTAATCACTAATTAGTGGACTAATGAAAGTACTACTAGTCTATCTATGTAAATAAAATAACAAAGAAGGAAGGTGGGTGGGTGACCGGCAGGTGAGGGAGTGGCCGTTAAAGGGAGGCAGAGATTTACAGCCTGTTTTTATTTTATTTTCTTTCTCAAAAATGTCAGATTATAAAATAAAATATCCCAAAACAAAAATTAAAGTGGTAACGATCGATCTATATTGTCGTTTAGCGCCACGTCAGCAACTGTCTCTTTTTGGCAGTCTACTTTTAATTAATTTAATTTTTAGATCAGCAAAATATCCGAAAAAATAATAATGATAATAATGGCATACAGGCTGGCTTCCTCAGTCAAAAAGTCACCGAATCGAACCAAAACCTCATACCTAACCGTTAACTTCATCCTTATCTTCATCTCCCTATCATTATTAATTATATATATAAACATTCTTCAATTATTTTTGGCTTCAAGAATGTAAAAGCTATGTTTAGTTAGTGCATACTCTCTCCGTTCCTGAAAGTAGGATTTTCTAGAATTTGCACGTTTATTAAAAACATAATTAATGTTTATGATTAACTATATTATTTATTTCTATTATGCAGTTTCCAATAACTATTGATCAATAAGATTTAAACAGTTTAAGTATTTTTAATTAATGTTTCTTGAAAGTATACAATTCATTAACACTAATTAATAAAAGTATCTTAAAATTCTAGAAAATCTTATTTTGTGGAACAAAAAAAAACTCCCACAAAATCTTACTTTCGGGAACGGAGGGAGTATATATCAACGGTTTCACGGCGAGGGGTCATTTATCATTTTGATGTTATCTACACTCGTTGCATGTTATAAATATTAGTTTATTTTCAACTAGATTTTGATCCGTGCTTCGAAAGCGCAATTTTTTAGTTTTTACATTTTTAAAAATATAATTTAATGATATTTATAAATTGATAATTTTAGATATTTTTAGATTTTTATTAACCTATCTAGTTCCTTAATGATCTTACTCGACACTGTTCATAAATTCATAATATCCGGATGTAAAATCATTTTAAATCTTAACATTCAGAAAAACTGAATTGTAGTCAATGAATATTTAGATGACTATGTCTAACACCCGCATGAGTGTTATCGTTAATTGTAATATATAACATATATAATTGTATTTTTATATATATTTTTATATGTTTAAAGTTGCTCATATTGTATTATTGTTTGATCTATTAGAGAAGAATATTTATGTAATATTCAATTGGATCATATAAATAAATATATTATCTTATATTTATGTTGAAATAAGAAAAATTGTATAACTAACAAATTAATATGGTTTTTTAAATTACTATAATTTTTATGTTTGAATATAACATATTTTAATTAATAGAAAACATCTTTTAAATAGTTCATATAAAATATAGTTATTATAACAACTTAAGAAATATATATATATGTAAAAATATATATATATATATATATATATATTACATATTTAACGATTATTATTTTTAAATAAATATGTTTAATTATATACATTGAAATATTTTGGCCATAACTATTAATTTAATGATATATTTATAAATATATAATTGAAATATCTTGGACTTTATATTAATAAAATTACTAAAAAGACATTAATAAAAGAACACTAAAATCTTTATTTTCAAACAAATTTTTTTTGTTAAAACTGATATTCATGTTTCCAAACAAAACTCTTTTTTAAACTGTTATTTATGTTTCCAAACAATACAAAGATAATACAATTTTATTAAGGTAAATATCTAACTAATTTATATGGTCCATAAATTATGTAATACACTAACAAACTTAAAATAGTATAAAATTTAAATTACAATTTTCACTGGTAGATAAATTTAAGACTGTATTTTAATAGAGTAAGATAAATTTAAAACTTTATTTTAATATAGTAGATTGTAAAATTATTCCATTTACTCTCGTTGCATGTGTAGCAAGAAGCCAAGAACTTGGTGGTTAGTGTCTTGTTCATCACACCAATGTACAAGCTAAGGCAAATTTGGATATTAAACCGACGGTCCAACGTGCTTTATTATAACCACACACATCAAACACACAAAGACAGTGACATGCAACGAACAGTGTAAATAGATTGAAAACAGATCACAGCACTTTATTTTATAAACAAAATAAAACAAACTTTCGGCTATTTTTTATTGACTTCTATGTAGTCTTTTTTTTTTGCAGTTATTCTTACAAAAAGCAGTATGTGTTTGCCACCATATTCTCATTTTCCATATTTAGTTCCATTTTACCAAAGTTTCAAGTTGATATATACACTGAAAATCAGCGTTTAAGTACAATGCCAATTTTGAATTTATATTGTTATAGAATTTTGTTAATCATAAAGAAATAAACCTGCCAAAAATTGAAGAAAAAATATGAAAACGTAGAAGCTAAAGGTTTTGTGAGTGTCACAACATTGCTTTTAAATGGAAAACGAAATGATTGGGTAAAAACGCTCCACCTGTAAAACGGAGAGTGGAAAAGACGCTCCAGTACGAGCGTACTGTTTAAAGAAAACATATCTCTCAAAATTAAGACCACATTAATATTTATTTATTCATCAGTAAAAAGCAAATCTCAAACTCAAAGTACATATACTTACTTGACACGTGTTTGTATACAGCTGTATCCCAAGTCCCCAACCGTTTTTCCTGGAAGATTCTCTGCTCTCCACGCTCGATGTTAACCTCACACAGACGCTGTTCACCCTAAACGCACTTACCCAATCGCAGACGTGTTTTTTGGTTATGATAATTCTTTTTTTGTTATTCAAGTTTAAACATTTGATTGATGATATTTATTTAGAAAACATTGAATGAATTGTTAAATCAAACGCTAAATTAGTTAATCCATCAATTTGTTTTGACTGAATGAGTCAAGACCGTAACGATTAGTAAGTTATGTAACGACCATATTTATCCGTTTAACACTGATAAAATTACAAAACCGTTTTCTTTGTTTCCTAAAATAAGTTAGATATTTTATTCAGTTATGAAAAAATTCAAAAGATAACCACATATCCTAGTAATAAACTGCAGAATTTAACTGCTTTAATATTTTTTTTGTTTCTGTTTATCGATAAGAAAGATGACGGGTTGAACCGGTAACCCTTCTGCGACTCCTTCTCGTATAAATACTCTCTCTTCTTGCTCTTATCCTCTTAAAACCTTTTCTTCTCCCAACAAAAAAAAACTCCTAACGACCAAAGAAAAAAGAAAACAGAAGACGTGTGAAGAAGAAAAAACAGAACACATCCGGCGATGTCAGGTCCGAGCCGAAAGAACATGGAGAGGATTAAGGGTCCATGGAGTCCAGAAGAAGACGATCTTTTGCAGAGTCTGGTGCAGAAACACGGTCCGAGAAACTGGTCTTTGATTAGCAAATCTATCCCTGGGCGCTCCGGCAAATCCTGCCGTCTCCGTTGGTGTAACCAGCTATCTCCGGAGGTCGAGCACCGTGCCTTTACGGCGGAGGAAGACGAGACGATCATACGAGCACACGCTCGGTTCGGTAATAAGTGGGCAACGATCTCTCGTCTCCTCAATGGAAGAACCGACAACGCTATCAAGAACCATTGGAACTCGACGCTCAAGCGTAAATGCAGCGCCTTTACATCTGAAGGACAGAGCTGTGACTTCGGTGGAAACGGTGGGTATGACGGCAACTTGGACGAGGAGCAGCCGTTGAAACGTACGGCGAGTGGTGGTGGTGTGTCTACTGGGTTGTATATTAGCCCCGGAAGCCCATCTGGATCTGACGTCAGCGAGCAATCTAGCGGTGCTCCGCACGTGTTCAAACCGACGGCTAGATCTGGTGGTGTGACGGAGGTGACGGCGTCAACGTCCGGTGAAGATCCACCGACTTATCTAAGTTTGTCTCTCCCTTGGAATAACTGTTGCGGGACGGAGGCGGTTAGAGTCAACGAGCCAGCTCAAGTAAACGAGAATACGGTTATTGACGGTGGTTACACGGCGGAGCTGTTTCCGGTTAGAAAGGAAGAGGTGGACGAAGAGAAGGGCATATCAGGATTTGGTGGTGAGTTTATGACCGTGGTGCAGGAGATGATTAGGACGGAGGTGAGGAGTTACATGGCGGACTTGCAGCGAGGGAACGTCGGTGGCAGTGGTGGTTCCACCGGAGGAAGTGGGGGTGGTTCGTGTATGCCGCAAAGTGTAAACAGCCGTCGTGTCGGGTTTAGGGAGTTCATAGTGAACCAAATCAATATTGGGAAGACGGAGTAGTGAGAGAGAAGAAGCAAAAGAGTCTCTTCGACCTTTTCACTCTGTTTCTCGAGAAATAAAAGTTAAAAAGGCTTTACATGTATAGAGCCAAAGCCAGCAATGGTTAGTGAGACAGAACAAGGAAGCAAATCTTAAAAATCTTTTGTAATCATATGATCTTTCGTGATTCAAAAAGAAAGCCAAAAACATTTCTCAAACTTGATACGAAGAAGCAAACACAAACCAAACAGAGTAAATATGAATCACGTGACATGTAAACTAACGTGAAGGAATAAAATATCAAACGATCCAGAGAAACAGAATATATATATATACGATTGATGTTCCATAAGTGAACGAACGTACACACAGTTTCATGCTTGTTGCATAATTAGACAAACAAAGCACACAGACGAGCAAGTTACCTAATGTGCAGACTCTACAGAGCTTAAACTGTTGTTGCTACTGATGGATTCTCGTGAGCTTAACTTGTTGCATAGAAGAGCTATGTCTTGTTTCCACGACCATGATGGATCGTTCAGACCACGTACTGAGTTGAGGCACACGAGAAGAGTCCCACCTTCATGTAAAAGTACCTTTGATTCCAGAAAAATAGCGGATTAGCGGTTTCTTCTGGGTGATTCGATGGGTAAAAACATAGCTCTTAGAGCTGTGCTTACCGTTAACCATAGTGGAAGGAACCCTAAAACTGAGGGAAGAGCAGCCAAGAATATCGACGTCAAGGCAAGAGCCACGTTTTGCTTGACCTGCCACATGATAAAACACTTGTTAAATCTGCAATCTTACATCTACAATAGGTTTTGGAATTTAGTATCTTTTACCAATGATGTTGTCTGGCGAGATTTAGCGACACAGAAGGGAACACCGGTGATGTTGTCCCGTAGCAGTAAGATGTCAGCAACAGCAATGGCGGTGGCACTTGCACGTTGAGCAAGAACAATGCCGACCGTTGCAGCAGCTAGAGCTGGAGCATCATTAATTCCTTCTCCAACCATAATTAAACCGCCACCTAAAACAATCACCAAAAATGTATTAATCAGATTATTGAGATGACTTTGAGTGGCGTAACATGTGGCAAGGGTAATGATTACCTGCATCTCGAGCGATGTTCTTTATATGATTTAGCTTATCCTCGGGCTTTAGGTTACAGTAGACTTCGCTAATACCCACTGCGTTTGCAACTCTCCAAGCACTTGAATCATGGTCCCCAGTTAACATCATAACTCGCAGTTGGGCCCAGTTTTTAAGTTCTGCTATAACTCCCGAGACACCTGGACGAGGCTGATCTTCGAGGTGAATCAATGTTACCTGGAGAAGTTAGTTGCATGGCTCATAAATTTCAGTGATACGGAGGATTTTAAGAACTAATAAATGGTCACACGAGAGAGAGATTGTACTGGCTGTGACGTAGTAAATTTTTTGTGGACCAGCAAAGAAAGTAGTTGTAGCAATACCTTGTGATCAACAGAAAGAGCAGCATGAACGAAATCCTTGCCGTACAAAGAGGCGTTAACAGCATCCTTGATCTGCTTAGACTCATCTTCTGATTTGAAGAGTGAGGTTATGAACTCTATAGAACCAAGTGATGCTTTTCGTAATCTACTCTCTTCAGCTACTGACTATAACAACGCCAAAAATTTGAAATGAGAATGAGAGCCAGAAAATAACTACAGAGACACACACTATAGGAACTAGAAGTAAAATGGAAAGCTATAGAATGTAGTTCATAACTATGTCGCACCTCAACACCGTTAACGGTAGCAGTAAGGCCTCTGCCAGGAAAATACTCGAAGCTTTCAACAAAAATAGAAGGGAGGTCTTTCCCCACACTGTGGTCTACCACAGCTCTGCAGCAAATTCAAATGTGTCAGAAGCAGCCGAAAACAGATGGGGGGAAAAATAGTCCGAAAACAGAAAGAGAAATTATGGTGCCAAACGTTGCTTTATGGCGTTTCATCTCATCCGTTTGTTATGTGAAAGATTGGAGGCACATGCTTAAAACTTGCATAGTTCTAGTGTTTGAGATAGTTAAGTCTACACAGTAATTGATCTTTACAAAATACCTGCCAATAGGATGCGTGGTTCCCTTCTCCATAGCAGCCGCTACGGCAAGAGCTTCTTTCTCACAATTTGGAACGCAGCAAGTTATTACGCTTGGATTATTACCTCCCTGGTGACCATAAATGGGTTCAATTGCTTTGCAAGTAAGACCACCGGTTGTTAAGGTCCCGGTTTTGTCAAAAGCAACTGTGTGGCAAGAAGCGAGGGCATCTAGAACTTGTGCACCTTTGAGCAATATTCCCTATAACAATGAATAACTGTTGGATTACACACTTCTACGTGAACAGAAGAGAACTAAATAGTCGCATATGAATCATAGAGCCCTCACAATTGCAAATAAGATTCCTTAGGTTCTAAAGCCGTGAGCTTAATTTGGCTAGAACAGAATGTGTACGAACAAATGCTCAAAGTGGAGCAGACCACAGGGCAAGAACAACAAGAAAGCTAACACGTAGTTGGTAATTTCAGTTACTCAGGTTGTAATTACAGTACATGCAGGATACCTTTTTCGCACAAGAACTAATAGCAGTAGCGTAAGCCAACGGAGCAACCGCCAAAGCACATGGTGATGCGGCCACCATAAGTCCCAATGCTCTGTAGACAGATCCTCTGCATGCTGTTTCATTAAAAAGTAAAGGAAGTAAGCCAACCAATTGACCGTACCAAGAAAAGAAGGCAAACATGCTCTTACCGATTATCCAAATAGTGATATATCTTATCAGAAAACAAGGATAGTTTTGTAACATCAAAAGCGACTCACAGTACCAAAATAATGGATATATATGTGTGTGTGTGTTAAAAACAGAGAAATTGTGTTTGACATACCTGTGGTGCTGAGAAAAGGCCACTTGAACAAAAATGGACCAAGGAAGGCAATAGCAAGTGACAAAACAACCACCACCTTGCTGTAATTCTCCCCAAACTCATCCAGCCATCTTTGAAGTTTGGGTTTATTGGAGTGTGCTTCCTCTGTCAGCTGTACAATCCTGTTTAGAGTCGACTCATTCCATGCCTTCGTGGCCTGATTTAAGAATTCCCATATAATAATGATAATAAGCTTAAGAACTTCAAACAAAGGCAAGCCCAAGCGGTATGCATATGTTTAAAATACCTTTACGATCATTCTGCCATCCAAATTTCTTGCACCACCAGGCACTCTATCTCCAGCTTTGGCCTCCAATGGTTTGACTTCCCCAGTCAAGTGCTCAATAGTTATGGTAGCACTACCTTGGTAGACTTCGCAATCTACAGGAACAATCTAAATACCAAAAAAAAACTCACTACTTAACAGCTACATACAAGGTCACATATTTAAAGGATTTCAAGAAATGAAAAGCTTCACAGACCTCACCAGTTCCAACCAAGATATAGGATCCAACTTGAACACTGTGCACAGGAACGCTTTTGTATGACAAATCAGAAATGTTTGGAACATTCCCATTTTTCACTTCGATCAACAGTGCAGAATCCGGATTACTCTCCTTCAACTCTTTAACATCCACCATTGACCGACTAGTGAAGAACTCCTCCGCTGCACAAGGCAGAGGCTTAAACCCATCAGTATCCAAACATTAACTCCCTAATCGTAAAAAAGAATTCAAAGTGTCTGACCGATATGAGCAAGATTGAACATGGCAAGAAGCAATCCTCCTTCAAGAGCGTTGCCCATAAACACGGAAGCAAAAGCAGCAAGTGCCATCAAGACATGGATGTTCACTTTCCCTCCAGCTATATCCATAAGCGCGTCGAGAGATGCTGAAACCTAAACACATGAAACCAATTCCTTGAGTCGTTTGCCTTAAGTTAAATAGCTAACTAATAAAGAGCTTTATAGAGAAGCCTTACTCCGACGAGAGGGAAGCCAACAATCATGAACGCGTTCTGAAGAGACTTAACGTAAGGTTTAGGAGCGAAGTAAGGGCACGCCGCGGCAGCGATGAAGAGTGCGGCGGAGGAGCAGCAGAGATGAAGATGCTCCCTGAGGAAATTGGCTAATCGAACCCATCCGATGGCTTTAGCGAATCCAAATAACACTTTCTGAGGCTTACTCTCCGCTTTTAACTCCACGGAACAGCATCCGTGGTGATGATGGTGATGATGCTCTTGCTCAGTGTCATGATGATTATGATGATCGTGGTGGTGATCTTCAACTGCTTGTAGACGAATCGATTGTCGCGGAAGACTAAGCGAGGCGGAGATCCGAAGAGGGAGAGGTTTTCGATGGAGGAGAGTCTTAGGTGTAAGGATTGATAACGAGTTGACTCGAGCGAGTCGGAGAGTGGCTAAACCACGACGGTAAGGAAAATTAGTGAGAGAGGAAGAGCGAGTGAGAGAGGCGGGTTCCATATTCGACGAATTTGAGCTCGAGCGTCGTCTTCGTTCATGCCACCATCGATTCTGATCTCGTGAAATGCGTAATAAGAGTCGTCTTGTCGCAGAGTCAGAGGTGAAAATGAATTATTACAGAGAGAGAGCCAATACAATTATTCCGATAATATTAGCCACATATATAATCTCATCTCATATACTTTTTTTTTTCTGTTTGCAAACAAGAACGTTCTCCTTTGTTACCTTCTACGTCAAACTAAGGCTCTCTTACTCAGAATTATATTCTTTTATGATTGAACAATCGTTGTGAAAATGTAGCTTACAGAGTTATCAGAAAAATTTGAAGGAATCCTAAAATTACAACAACTTGTCAGCGATTACGCCGACAGTAGCTTTTGTTCTCAGTCATCTTTGCCTTTGCCTTTACCATCTGAAACAACCTTATCGGATTCATAAGCTGATGATGACAGCAAGAAAGTGCTCTGGTTCTTCTGAATGAACCTGTTAAAGGGTTTTAGAGCATTTTTGTCAATTAAAACGTTAAACCGAGAAAGGAGAGATCAAATAAGATTACTTGAGGAAGTCTAATAGTGTTTGTTGCATACGACTCCATGTCTCTTCTTCCATGTTTACATATGCAAAAAGCTCCGGCAATTTCACTGCAGAAAAGAAGCCCACATTTTTTTGAGCAACGAAGCCGACATATATAGTAAAGAATCCAGACACATCAGATTTTACCGTCTGATTTACAAAACTTGCAGAGATCTTACCAAAGAGACGAAGCAAATGCTCGGCGCCATAAACAGTTGAAGGTGAAACATCATCCACGATTGCTTCTTCGTATTGTCGCCGCTCTTTCTTATATAAGAGCATTATAGGTAATGCCTTGTCGAAGTAACACCTTACGCCTTTCAAGATTTCACCAACCGCATCAGTTATCCTGCGCAGAAAAACTTGCTTCGTTAAATTTCTGAACATTTTCAAAAAGATATATCAAAACCTATGATTGAATAAAGGACTGACATTCCATCCTTCTTGGTTTTGAGTTCAAGGTACTTGGACAATATCTCGTCAACATTTGGTGAACGCGGAAGTTTCACAACCTAGAGTTACATAATCATTCAAAGATTAGTACCAATCATGTGTAGAAGCCACTTTGGTATGTAATACACACTTATGTCTCTCAAGTATGTGTACAAGACAGTGTACCTTGTCCTTCTGCGTAACATTCTCCCAGTCGTCAACCAGCTGTTTTTTAAGTGTTGCAGGTATTTGGATCTTGAGTAGCTTCTCTGCTGATACGTTGTCCTTCTATATATCACAAAATAATACACAAGCAACCTTATCGATTTAAGACCTGATAAACTGAACCTGTTGGTACAAGAAAGTTCTTCCCAACAGATATGCACAAGCTCTGGGAAATTTAATCGATGTGGAGCTTAAGTAAGTAAATCTCTGAGTTTTTTACAAGCCTAACCTCATTGCCTGACTCGTTCTTTCGCTTCTTCCCTTTTCCAGCTGCAACAGACAATACAATCATCTATTACACCCGCTTGACTCAGATAAATTTAAGTTCATCTAATCTCAACTTCAAATAATTTTAAAGATATGAAATCAATTCCTTGGTAGTTGTGAGGAGTACTCTGACTTCCAGTGTGAGCGAAAAAAAACTAATATGCTGCTTACCATTGTTTTTCGTGTCATCTTTCTCAGCCTTTGTGTCTGCATGTTTGAAAAAATAGTCAAAGTTAGCATAGATGGGCATGTATGTATTGTGTAATTGTATTCTCAAAAGGGTCAATGTGGGAGGATAAATATTCAACTCCGTGTATGTACATGCAGGCCTCTGAGCTAGATAATGATAATATTAACAGGCTAGCTTGAATATAAACATCAATAGAAGTCAAGCCAAGTAGAAATGAAGGTTTCCACTTAATTTCACACAAACACACAAGCATTAATCTCACCTGCAGAGCTTCTAGTTTTAGTCTGAGCCGAACGCCCAGACTTGGTACCCTTTTCTACTCCTTGCTTCTTGTCTAGAGCTTTCTGTTTCACAAGATTCTCCTCCGTATGTTTCAACAACCTGTCCGCACTAACCCATTCATCCCAACTATCGGGCAATACATTCATGTCAATCTAACTGTGTTTGCCAAACAAGCCAGAATAGACATGAGAGCAGAGATAAACTCACTTTTTGTTCCAACCCTGCAGACACAGATCGCTGTATCACTCAGTACTGTGGATCAAAAGCTCCGAAACATGCAGTAAAACAAACAAAAAACGGGAATGTAGCTATAATAGCTCAAGAGGAAAGAAGTCTCACGAGATAATGAACAAAGTACTTCCACTCTTTCTTGCGAAGCTCCACCTTTTGAATCTGTATCAAAGAAACACTGTAAACATCTACATCGACTAAGCATTCAATCTTGATTTGCAGAAGCTACGGTACGGAGAGCACAGAAGAGGCATTCAAATTCAAACCTAATGGACTCAAATCTCTATGAAAACCCTAAGCGAATTGCGAAATCAACATGAGCACAATAATCTCCAGAATCCAAATCATGCTACTGAATCATCCAAATCCAAATCCAAAGGCTAGAGATAGAGTTAGGTAGGGATTTCGTATTGCCTTGGCTCCGTAAACGCGAGGACCATGATAGGCGAGAACACGCTCGCCTTCTGTAAAGAGTCTACCGTCGTTGGAAGGCGATGCGCCACCACTTGCCGTGTCTCCCTCACTCGCCGTGTCTTCCTTCGACGAGCTTCCCATTGCCACCGAGAGCGAGAGAGGCACAGATCTCACTCACATCACAGTGGGGCCGTACACGTCTTGATATGAATCTACGACCCTGTAACTGCCGCTGAATCCAAGAGACTAAAAGGGCTAATGTTGTAATTCCGTAAGTTTTCAATTGCGTCCCTTAACTTTTCACAATAGTTCATTTTTATCTCGAAACTTTGTTAAACATTGTTCTTTGATTGAATTTGAAGTGTATTTGCGTTATAATTTAGAAAGAATAATGATATTCACTTTGTGTACATTAATTTTTATTATTACATTCAAATCATAGGTTATTATCACATTGTACATTAATGAAATAGAATCAAATAACTAAGAAACAATAATCCTATTGATAGGAAAAATGAATGCGACATGGTTTTTTCCCACTCTTCTTCTTATGTAACAAAAAGATTGTAACAAAAAAATGAAATAAATGTTTGGACCTAGGCACGGGTATGTGCACTTAAAATTGGCCCGGTTTGAGCTAATGATTTGATTATTAATGACCAGGCCCGCTTGGGCTTGGACCGGAATGCTTATAAAATCGAAACGTGTCGCTCCTGTCTGTGAAACTATGACCCTTGCCTCCTGGACTCGGACCTGAGCCTTTGATCGAACCAAGGGATAAGCCATCGAAGAAACCAGCCACGAGCTTCTTCTCTTCCGTCATTGTTAGACCAAGTGGACGACTCTCAACAAAAACCGAACCGATCAACACGAAGAACAGAACCGAACCCACAACACATCTGCTCATCATCATAGTTTTATTAACTTTCTCTCTTTTAGTGAAATTTGTGGTGAATATTTTGTGGATGATAGTAGTTAGTTATATAGTAGTGTGTTCAAGGAGATGCAAAGTTTGAATTTTTGTTCTTGACTAAGTCATGCATTCAACAGAACGTGATACTTTGGATTAGGCAACTTCCTAGCAAGATACTAACTGGTTTATAAGTGTTTTGTTTCATGACTACTATATGAAAAAAATTAAACAATCAATGAGGAGATGAAGTATAAAAACAAAAGTCATGTCATAAGAAACTGAAGACTAGACCGAACATAACTTTTGATTGTTTGTAGCAGACGGCAGCTAGATGTTGTAGGTGTGGACGACCAAACACACTTTGAAATTTCAAAACTTGGGAAAGTCACACATATTGGTCGCCGGTTTGGTTGTTAGTTGTAGACTTATATTATAACACACATTCGGAAGCATTGACTATAATCTAATCTGACGTAAATGTTTAATACCAGAACCTAAAATAATCAATGCTTATGAATCTCAAACACGTTGCTACTAGTATTTTTCTTGCACGACCAATAAATAGTTCTTCTCACGTGATTCTCCTTTTAAAAACATTTAACAACCACACTTTACTAAAAATTTCAGAATCTAAACTTGTGATGTTTTTTTTGTTAGGTAGAAATTCATCCTATGAAAAGTCAAAGCATTGGTTTTTCTGTCAACTCTTACTGCTATATGGTGTTGAATTACGACCGTAGTTAATACAATACAAATCTACGATGTGTTTTCTTTCATTTTATCACTGGTTTCATAACTGACGTAATAGGAAGTTTTGTTTTAAAATAAAGGATGATTTAGTTTTGAGGATACATATATATATATATATATTTTTTTTTTTGAATACAAGAATGAATCCGAAATCACATTATATAATCATAGTTTCGTCTAGCCATCATTCAAATTAGGAACCCCTAACACAATAACTATAGTTCTTTCTAGTTGAAGATAATTATTGATGGCAGCCACATTTTTAATAATAGTTTTTTTGGATCAAAAGTAATATTTAAGAGCTCTATAGTCGACAATGATGAGTTCTACGACGGTAAAATCGAAATGTGTTGCTCTGATCAAGGGAAATATGACCCTTGCCTTTGGGACTCGGACCTGAACCTTTGATCGAACCAAGTGATAAGCCATCGAAGAAACCAGCCACTGGCTTTTTCTCTTCCGTCATTGTTGGACTAAGCGGACGAGTCTTAACAAAAACGGAACCAATTAACATGAAGAAAAGAATCGAACTCACAACACATTTACGAATCATCATACTTTAATTAACTTTCTTTCTCTCTTTGACAAAATAGTGAAATATGCCGTAAGTGTTTTGTGGATGATAGTAGTTAGTTATATACTTTATCGGTTTTAAAATATTGTATGTTCTAGAGATTTCACACATATTAAGAAATTGTCTTCAATTTTTGATTATAAACGTCTTGTTTTTTAGAATTAACTATTTTCGACAACTTTTAACCAACAGAAATTCAATAAACATAATCGATTTTCACGAAATTTACATTTTACCACTATTATTTAACATAAAATTAATGCGTTGAAATCTAAAAAATGTAATTTTTAGAAACAAATATTTTTTCTAAAACATAGATTTTTTTTGGTAATATAGAGAGTATATTACTCAAGGATTTAACAAAAACATTTAAACTTGAGATCTAAGCATTTAAACTTGTTATATCTATTAATAATAGCAATCTCAATCAATTCCAATGGCTGTGTCATTTAGTTTAAAAGTGAAATTATTTATAAAAAATTGTCAATTTATTAAATAATATATGTATATTTTAATTTTCTGACTTTTATTGTAAAATAAAAGGCTGTGTTTTGTAAAAGAAAAATTAATTTTTAAAAAGATATTAAAATACTAATAAGTGTCTTTCTAAAAATATATATTAGTTTCAAAAGTTTTGTCTTTTCATTATGCAACAAAATGTCTTTTATAAGAATCATATGTATATTTAAAATAAATTATAAAATATTATTTTAAAATAATTATTAAAAATCTGAAAAATCATGATTATTCATATAAATTATTATATCCGTTCATTTGCACTTTTTTATAACAATACATTTATATTTTTTGGTGATTCAATACGTTTGCACCTCTTCATTCACAATATATTCAAACCTCTTTGGATACGACACGTTTGCACCCATTCGCACACGACACGTTTGTACCTATTTGGATACAAAACATTCATAACCCTTAGAACATGAAATATTCGCACCCCTTGAAACACAAAATGTTCAACTCTTCGGACATGAAATGTTCGCTTCTCTTTGGTGCGCACTTCGCAGGTGATAATCCATTCACCAATTTTTTGGTTAACGATTCGTTTGCACCGCATTTATAAGATTCTCAATATAAATATCTAAATTATTATAATAAATAAATATTTTAAATATTGAAAATCATACAAAGTAATCAAAACTCTTATTTAGAATAATTTTAGTATTTGAAAAAAAAAATATTTGATACGCTTATTTATTACAATAATCTATTTAATTTTAATTTTTAAATAATGACGTTGATAATCTTGTAATGGAAATATCTAGTTTATTTTAAATGCTGAGGTTGAGAATTACTAAATAGTACAGTATCATTTCAAGTTGTTCCTTTTTATAACAAAGTTGTTCTTTTATTTCCGGAGTTAGAGCAAGACAAATAAACGAATTTGCATAGCATCAAGAAAAATTGTTTCTTCCACACTAATATGAGGCGGCGAAATCACTATCATTCAAATTATTAAATAATTTATAGGCAAATTACTTAGAATCCGGTCCACTGTTTCCTCTCTTGGAATAAAGTGAAAGTAATTAATCAATTTTGCGTTGGCCAAAATAATAGTATAGTTTATTAGTGGCTTAAGACAACGCAAGAATATAATAAGAAAAAATGTTAACTATATATAGTTTGGACATGGTAGTCCATTAATATTGGAATCAAATTCTTCATTTAGCAAATCCATTATCTAGATTCTAGTCTTTTATATTCCGTCAAATTACAAGAAATAAATAAAGATTGAAGTAATATATTTTTAGAAAGAACTCCAATTAGCATATTGATTTACTTAAATCCATTCAGAAGAAAATATAAGATAATCAGTTCCTTAAAGATTACTATGCATATATGTTTGGATTTTGAACATTATCGCCGTGACGTACGCTGTAAATATGTATGGATGCATAAAACTTAAAGGTATAATATATTTTCAAAGGAGACATTTTAATGAGTAAATACTGGGATACAAACTTTATAAAAATATTTACTGAAATTAGTATTTCTGAAGATGTAACTCTACATCATATTTATGGATTTTACACATACACTAAAGTTTTAGATAAAATTAATAAATAAGGTAAAGTTACGAAATATGCAGTTACAAAAAAAAAAGTTAATAAATAAGGTATTTCGATCATCGCGGTGAGAAAATATGTTAGATTAATAACTAAACATGGTTCACTTAGTGGTACAAACTTTGAGAATGTAATCCACTCGACTTTAAGTAAACTTACCATATCAAATTCGTGTGATCGTATAGATACAAAACTATGTTTTAAATTTCATTTGAACATCCAAAAATGATCTATATACAGATTACACTTTCATTTAGATATTAGTTTGGATCTTTTTATAGATCTAGAATACTTCATATTAATCAAAAATAATAATAATAATATGGGTCTCAAATCTTGATAGCGATAGTTAACACCAGGTTTCGTCTTCTCACAATTTTCATATTTGACCACTAAAACGTCCACGTAATGACCAATTCAGAAGTTGAATTAAAATAAACTTCGGTTCTACCAAAAATTGATCATAAAGAATAGGTGTTTCAAAAAAAGAAAAATAGATTCGAAGATGCAAGATTGAAAGTGATTAAAAAAAAATAAAATCGAGGGTACATGTGGTGAAGTGACGTTTAAAAAAAAACAAAAAGGAAAAGAGAAAGAATATAAGATAGATAGATAGATGCTTAGTTATTATCATGACAACTATGAAGCAAAGCTAGAGTCCGTCCATACAAAAGTATTTTGCGGGTGCACCACCGAATTTGTCTGTGTATGTTATTGTCCTTCTTTTCTCATACCCACGAGCCACGATCACTATTATGTTTTGTTCCTTTTTTATTTCTAGAATTGTAATTTGTATTTTCCCTGAATTAGGAGTCTTATTTTTAGTAATTTATGTCTCTAACATTAGGTAAACTGTAACTCATATTTTTCTGAAATTTTATATGTTTATCTGGAAGCAAATACAAAGATTTTAGCAAAAAAATATAAAGATGCAAAGTTTAGATATGGCATAAAACAAAGGGAAACGCTCTTCTATGGAAGACGCGTCTCGATGATTCATATGGTCAAATATATTCCGATCAAGTTATTCGCGAAAGCGTGAGACAAAACACGTACTTGGATCTCCCTTACCTCATTCTACGTCACATCTACGCATTCGTGCCCTACCTTCATAAGTGTTATTCTAATTTCTGTATAAGGAAATAAATATAATTAGCAGGTAAAAAACAATTAGCACTTTTCAAAAGGTCCACTTCCAAGGAAGCTAGAGACCGTCCTTTTTAACTAATTCGCCTGCACCATCCCCTTATATCGCGGGTTTATTTCTACATCTTATTCCTTTTTTATATTCTCTAACCAATAACAACAATAAAAATTAATATTGTTTTATTTCCAATACAAACTCCTATCCTTCCTTCCTCTCCATCCTTTTTCTACGTGTATATAAAGCTTTACTTCCTCCTCCGCTACTCCTTTTCTATCAATCACCAAAGACACATTCATTGGCTTAAACCCTAAACCCCAACCATCTGAGCCACCACAAAAAAATGAGACCCTTTGGCTTGATCTTTACGGTCATGTTCTTGGTCTCAGCCTTTTCCGAATCAAGAACTGTCGACTGCAGAGTTCTCCTTGGTGGGTCATCGGAGGAAATAGGCCGATCTAGGAATCATGGTGTCGATTTGAGAAGTAAAGAGTTGTTAGGGGTCGTGATACGTGGCTATAAAAGGTTACGATTGCTCTCTTCAGCTGGAGAGAGGATGCATACAATGGCTTCAGGACCGAGCAGGAGAGGTGCTGGTCACTAAAAGACTATTTATTCACTTACATTATTTTCTTACACATCAATATTTGTTTAGCTTAGGTTATAGTAAATGATTTTTCATTTGTTATACTAGATCATTATATTTATTCAGTTGTTAAAGATCAATGTAAAGTTTAGAAGGGATGAATTATTTGATCATGTGGTACAATAGTCTCGGTTCCTTTCTTATAAGCATCCATATATAGTACGTGCCAATAAAAAAACTATTTTGTTACTGAAAAAGAAACTATTTTACTGGATTTATAAATGGACTTGAGATCCACGATAACCATGTAAATTCGACATGGGTCAATTATATAGATTCAGGAGAGACATTGGTCGTTATGGTGCAATAAAAATGACAAAAACTACATGATTATTTTGTAAAGCTATAACAATGATTATTTGGTTCCCGGTTAAAGTTCCTCGCAGTTCATGACTCAAATTTTGGTGAGATGCAAACAGTCTTTTTTGTTCCAAGTGTTGGCCTTTGGGGTATTAAAAGGGACACTTTATTTATTGTCTTCTGGGAGCCGGAAATGGAAAGCTTCAAGCTTCATAGACACTATATATGTTCTGACTAGGGCCCAATTTTGACCATTATTAAATTGCCATCCAGCTCTATAAATTCGTATTCCCTATATAGTTTGGTAATTTACAAAACAGTCAATTAGCTCATGATGTTAGTCGAATATATCCATGATGAAAGAAAATTTTATGGCAAATTATCTAGGATGACTTTTGAAAAAGTTTTTATCACAAATAATTATTTTGTATATATTTATAAAATAAAGATAAAATGATCTTTTATTTTTTTAATAAAACTTTTTTTTATCATTTTCTTTTTTGGTAGACTACTTTTGTGAA
This sequence comes from Moricandia arvensis, assembly GCA_905132765.1. NCBI lineage: Eukaryota > Viridiplantae > Streptophyta > Magnoliopsida > Brassicales > Brassicaceae > Moricandia > Moricandia arvensis. The sequence goes on along the minus strand of CAJHQP010000243.1, from coordinate 123,585 downwards.
AAAAAATATTTTAGGTCATTTGAAAAAAATACCCAAATTTTATAGATATATTGAAATTTGTATTCCTTATATAGTTTGGTAGTTTACAAAACTACTTTGTGAAATTTTGGTCGGATATATATATATATATATGAACAAAGAAGAAAATATTTATTCAAATTAAAAAATATATTTATTATTATTAATGAATTGTTTTGGGAATTTTTGACATAAGAGCATCAGCAATGATAAGAGCATCATTATCCCTAAGAACCTTTAAAGGATTCTTAGTTTTTAAAAAAAAAAAAAAAAAAAAATCAATTGCGGGCCGCCACATGTCAGTGGGGCCCGCGAACAGTGTAAGAACTTCTTAAGAACTGGCTCTTGCAGAAGAACTTTAAAAGCTGAGTTCTTAAGAAAACAGTGGGTCCCACGCTAAGAACCCTGGCTCTTAGCCAGGGATAATGATGCTCTAAAATTATTCTTTGAAGTTTCTTAACCAATTAAAATTAAAGTTAAAAAAAATATAAAACCAATCAGAACAATACAATTCAGCAAAGAGATTCTTTTCATTTGGTTTTGCATTTCTCATAGAAGAGACGTATCCCTTCTCTCTCTTTAACTTTTGTACCATTTTTTATTATCTTTTATTATTTTAGTGGGAAGAGCTGTGGTGAGGTACCACCAATGCTCATGTTCTAAGGTCCATTTAAAGGCCCAAATCAGTTTTCTTTTTACACACCCAACCAGTGAGCAAAGTCAATCTATTACTCTTTTCCAGTTGTAAACCAAAGCAAGAAGACAGAGAAAGCGACGATGAGTACGATGAAGCCAAGCCGAAGCGACGAGATGCCCGACCCTGATCAACAGATCAAGAACTCCAACCAGATCAGAGCTGGTTTCGATTCCCTGGCCCCTAAACGGCCCACTAAACCCACCCGGAGTGAGCCAGAACCTCTTGGATCTTTCTCTACTCCCGACCAAACCACAGATCACCCGGAGGCTGACAAGTTCCAAACTCTCCAGTCACAAACACATGTTCGGTTTCTCTAGCTCACTTTTTTTTATTCACGTAAAATAATCCTCAAAATATTGAGATTTTGTAGTTCCAAAAATTTAGGGTAATATTCTGCATGAAGGAGGTTCAGCTTCTGTTCAAGATGAGTTCCTCGAGACAGATTATTACACGAAGCTCACCGCCATTGATAAGCAACATCACACGGTACGTTCTCATTTTCTTTCTTTCTCTCTGTTTTTAAAAAAAGAAACTAAACTTTGTAGTTAATGTGGCTCTCTTTCTCATATTAGACCGGGAGTGGATTTATCAATGTGGTGAAGGAAGGCGGCGAAGAGGCCGTGATAGCCGCCGCTGCAATCGAAGACGGAGGTGAAAAGGCGGTTTACAGAAGCAACCCGGCTACGAACGACTGGATCCCTGCGGTGGAGGAGGATCTTGGTTCAGAATGTTCGTCTAAACCGAACCGGAGTGAGAGTTCTTGAATGGGATCTTTGAGAGTGTGTGTACTTTATCTTCTTCCTGATATTATGTTTCTTGATGTTATTGTAATAAGATATTTAAATTAATTAATTAAATAAGTTTCTGTCATTGATATGAAATAATTATTTTAATATTGATAAGAGGAAGTTTCTAACTTCCAAAATATCTATTCATGATAAGATTGAACTTTCTGTGGTCTGTATTTTTTTCTTTTTTTTTTCACACTGAAATTTTCCATTGTGTAGTATTACATTCAACAAACGAAATGATTTTTTTTTGTTTCCGACATCATGATGTCAGTTCATCAACTACCACCAATACAGTTGAATAGTAAATATCATCAAGGGATAGGGTGAGGATATGAACACTTTATTAGGCCACGATTAAAGAGGATATTTAACGAGTTTTTTAAGCTGTGAGACACATGAACAGTGTAAGAGTCGGTTACAAAAACTATAAACTAAAAATCAATTTTTAAGAGTTTTTCATACTGTTCACAGATTTCATTGACACATGTCAATTTACGATTAGTTCACTTAAAAAAAAACTAAAAAATCTATTGAATTTATTAGGGTTAATGATAGCCTTAGAGAAACTATTTTAGAAAAAAATATATTTATTCTGTATTCTATGCAATTACTACCAACCAAGTTAAACACAGCAGAAATAATTTCAGCTATTTTCAACTGAACTGAAAAAGTTTAAAAAAGTTTCCACTTGTTTTTAACATGAGTAAATTTTTTGTGTTCTCTCATTTTTTTCTCTATTCATTTTTTCTTAATTTATTTTTCTATATTAGTTTTGACTCTTTCTATTATTTTTTTTTCTCCTAGTTTATCTGTTTTATTCACTGTTGGTTACACTCATTTTTACTAATCATACTCCAAGTGTATCTTCTAATGGTTGTTTTCTTGCAGTTGAACAAACTTTTTTTTTGATCAAACAACATTGCATTCATTAGAAAGGCAGTTGAACAAACTTATTACACAAATAATAATAATAATAATCTTATTACAGATGATATTATGATTACTTTTTGCTTATTCTTTTGGGGAATTATGATTATCATATCTTAATATTACAATCTACACATTCTTGGATCATCAGAAGAGCAATTCGGAAGCCACCTCACGTGGTCTGCATGTGACAACCAATGGTTCAGCCTTAGGCATACTAAGTCCCGGACCTTCAGTCATATCAACCGGACCTCCTGAGCCACTCTCCCACTCAAAGCACTGAACCATCGAACCCAACACCAACCCAACAACTCGGTTAGCCAAACCCAACCCGGGACAAACCCGTCTCCCTAAACCAAACGGCATCATCTTACTACTATACTGTCCAAGCTGATCTCTCCCTTCAAATCTCTCCGGCTTAAACGACGTTGGATCATCCCACACGCTTGGGTCTCTATGTATAGCCCACAAGTTAACCAACACAATTGTATCACGTGGAACATCGAACCCACCGATGACACAATCAGAAGATGAGCAATGAGGAACCATGAGTGGTGCCACAGGGTAAAGCCTTAGCGTCTCGGATACAACATTATTCAAGTAGTTCATGTTCACCAGATCTTCTTCTTTTAACAAACGACGATTACTTGATGATGATGATGGTTCCATGTGAGTATCAATGTTTTGTTTCGTTGTCTCAAGCACTTGTGGATGGTTTAGTAGATTTGACATTGCCCATTCCACAGTTAAGGCCGATGTATCTGTGCCTCCTATTATCATCATCTGATAAAAGAATCCAACAAAAAAAATGGGACCCTTGTTGGACCAATATTAAATAGTTTTTCCAACTATTTCTGTTTGTTTTTAATGTATTTGTTTTCATTCCATTGGTTGGACTTGGAGATAACAATCAAAATTGGTGATGTAGTAGTGTCTACATCAATGCATAATCGGTAGTGGGTCATGCTAAATGAATCATTGGTATTAGATTCCCAAAATTTTTGAAAAAAAAACTACATAGACATAGACCCCAAAAAAATTTTAGTTCCCCCAACTTATAAAAAAAAATTAGTTGAAATCTATTATAGACCCATAAATCAGTGGGTGTTGCAGTTGTAATAGATTTTGTGTCTGGTTATCAATTAATTCTAGTTTCATTTCCATTTGGATTGTTAAAGTATTCGAAGGGTAAGACTGAATCACATACCAGAATGAGACCTTTGATGGTAGCATCATTGTAGTAATGAGGCTCCTTTTCTTGAGAATCAAGCAAATGAGCAATCATGGTGTTCTTAAACTCCAACCTATGTTTGTTAGCTCTATGTTCATCCAAAAACCCTTGTAACAAACCATCCATCTTTTCTCCAATTCTCTTTGCTCTCTTGATGTAACCTTTGTAGTCATACCACCGTAGAACCGGCAAAAAATCAGCCGGGTTGTCCGCCCCAGCGAGCTCTAGAATCTCCGCCACTAGCTCCCGGAACTCCAAGCTTATCTTCTCCTTCTCGCCTTCATCTTCGTCGTAGAATCTCTTTCCGGTCATCATTCTCGTTATAACGTTTAGGGTAAGACCTGTTAGTAACGGTCGTAACTCCACCTGGATAAAAATATGTTTTGTTACGGTTTGGTTTATCACTTACCGGATGTAAAACCAAAACTGTTCAAGTCTTTCTTTTCTTGGTATGAAATATATAAAAGGAAAGAAAACGTTCCGTTATAGGGTTCTCCAACTACTAAATCGGGGAACATTTATTTCAACTAGATTTCCATTGGTGATATCAACGTAATTAGCATCGACAGATTTAAAGCTGAATATGACTATATTCTGTAATTCAAAATGTAACATATTTTTTTTAATTAAAATATTATCAAAATAGAAAACTACAAAATGCTTCTATATGTCAAAATTTTATTGTCTGAAACTGTCAATCATTTATAAGAAAATAATAAACTGTAAAATATAACAGTAGTCATAACTAAAAACCAACGTGAAAATATATGATAATATGTTAAAACATGACAAAATTGATTTTTATTCGTTTCTCGTATTATGTAAGTATATAATATAATAAAAAACTGCGCGAACCAATCAAATATGATTATCTATTGAATCATCAAGATGAGATAATTTGGACCTACTTTAGCCGGACGTTGGTCGACGGATAAACCGTGGAGCTTTTGTAGAAGCCTCTTAACTTCGTCATGTCGGATTTCTGCTGAGCCGTTGAGTCGATGCGTTGAAAAAACTTCCAAGGCGGTGATACGACGGAGGTTTCGCCAGTGGTCGCCGTAAGGAGCCGTGACCATGGAGGTATAGTCATAAGCCACGTACTTTCCCAAGATGAAACGAGGCCGGTTCGCCAAGACTATGTCGTTTTTGGTCAAGAAACATTCTTCGGCTGCGGCTGGAGACGACACGATGACGGCGAGGCGAGAGCCTAGGCGGATGGAGAAGACGGGGCCGAGGGAGTGCGAGAGACGGAGGAGAGTGCGGTGAAGTAAGGGCTTTGTGAGGAGGTGAAGGTGTCCGATAATAGGAAAACAGAACCGTGGAGATGGTGGAAGGTTTTTGTTGGATGGATAGAGTCGGAGGAGTAACAACGTGGTGATGAGAATAGTAATAAGAATTGTGAGAATAAGTAAAGTATAATCCATAACTTTTTTTCTTCTCTTCCTCTAGATTTTTCTCTAGCTTTTGTCTCTCTTACATCATTATATACCAATTTTTCAACCCGAGTAATAACTAATTGCAAGTTAGGTAACAAAAGTTGGTGTTTATTTCTTCACGCTGTTTACATAAGAGTGTACTTACGAAAGAAAACAAAAACGTTTATTAAACCATTTAGCTTTCTTCGACAAAGAAGAAATCGAACAACTTCACACTATGATGAGTGTCAAAGTTGATGGCTCAAGAGATCCCACTGAAATTATTTGAAAATTGATTTTTTTAATTTTACTTATATATTATAAACATTTTCATTTTAGAAAATAACATGGTACACTAAAATTGTGACATAGTTTATAGTTAGTTATGACATGAAGGAGTATAATTAATGTTAATTTATATTTTTGTCAAACTTTTTAAAATATAATATTAACTTATACATCATCACTAAAATAAATATATTCAAATAGTATAATGTTAGATAATGTCATAATATAAATATAACAATATTTTTAAAAATTAAAATATTATTTAATTCTATTTTTATAATTCTACAGTTTTTTTGTTATTAAAATATTTCAATATTTTTAAAAAAATATTATTTTTAATCCTAGTGCTAGTTTCTTTTCGATATCTAAATTTTAGAAATATTATCTATTAAAATTTTTTGATAATTGTAAAATTTTATATTAATTTTTTTAAAAATTTATTGAAATAATTTAATATATTTTTACTTATTTTTTGGTTAAATATATAATTTAAAATATATACATATCTATTTTAAATATAAAATTTGAAATAAAAAATTATTTACTTATCTTATTTTATGTTTTAAATAAATATATATATTAAAATATTAGTAATAATAAATATAAAATATTACCAAGTTTTTATTAGATAATTTAAACTGAAAATTTTCATTATTGCAAATGTTGCTGGAAAATACCACTAACAAAGAAGAAACACAGGTTTTTAACAGAAAAAGAAGTACATACAAAAAATAGAAAGATATTCTAATGTATTTTTGAGAAATATTATGTTTGTAATACCATTTTTTCAAAAATAATTATTAAAAACTAATTTTATAACATTATTTATTATATATTGCATTATTAAGGTAAATGAATTTTCATTTTATAATTTGGATTAAGCGTTTCTAAACTATTTGTATTCATAAAATATCTTATAAATTAAATTTTTTTATCTACAGTTGTATTTTTCTGCAGATAGTTTCTATAATTTTATCTATGAACGTTTATGAATTTATATATTTATAAATAATCTCACAGAAAATAAAAAGTACTAATAAATTTTCCTTTTATTATTAGAGTGCGTACAACACTGATAATAATACTTTATATAGTATAAGTATTGAAGATAACGCAATCTATTTATTATAGTGATCTGATAAAAAAATATGCTAAATTTTCGATTTATTATGATGATCTGATACCCACGTCTCATTCATCTTATCAATCCAAAAAGCATCTGGTTGAAACTTTTTCTAAATTATAAATTCTTAATATTCTATTATTTTCTTCTGTGAACATCCAAACTGCTCGCTATCATGCTTATACGTTTTCATCATGTGGGTAGGCATAGGCGACTTTCATACGTCAAGTTCGTTTACCTATCCCGCGATTTGATTTCGGCCTACGACGTGCGACGACCTGCAACGACAAATCCCAAGTTATTTTTCGTTTTAATGTCATCTAACTTGCGGTATGTGACTAATCACAAGTTGCATGCTGTTGTTCACTTGTTGTACATTGCAATTTCAGTCGCGCGATTTTAGTCGCAGGTCGTGCACCAAGTAAACAAACATGATTTTAGTCGCATAATGTAAGTTTATTTGCAAATAGCAGATCCCATGTCGTGTGACACATAAACGAACATAATAATAGTTGTAGGTCATGTGACACTTAAACCAGACTTTATTAAATGGAACCCACTTGTTCTTATATTGCTTTTATGGAGGTGAAACAAACAGCCCATCATTTTGTTCTTATGTACATAAGAGATGCAAATCAGTATAACGACTATTATTTAATTGTCTATTAAAAGCTACATATTTTGTCGACAAAGTTATAACTTTGTTTTCTCTGATAAATACTGAATTTTGTTATGAGAAATCAGTAGGGAGAATTGTACATGAAAAATCTTGGTTTCAACTTTACTTCAAGAAAAAATTGTATTTAAAAGGTTTTTTTTTGTTGAAAAGATTGTATTTAATAGTTTCAAAAAATTGTATTTAACTAAATTCAATTAATAGACGCAATCACATTAAAGTATATACAAAACAAAACAAAAAAAATCTTAAGAAACTAATTAATTTCTCAGCATCATAATTTCATTTTATAAAATTATTACCACACTACAATATCAACAACATAAATACATTACATACGATGGAAACATTTGAGAGTTCTAATTCATAACAAGAAGGCTTTGCACATGGCTCGCAATGGAACCTCTTTGGGTATTACGCCGTATTAAGCAGGATTTTAAAAGTTACAGTAATATATCAATATAAAAAGTGGTCACTTTTAATATATATAAAAAAAGAAAAATAACGGTAAATTTTGTTGAAGACAAACATTATATAAGTTTACCAACAATGGGACGTGCTTTGCACATGGTTCGCAACGGCACTAGTTTAGGCAACGTGACTCCTTTGTCTTCAGTCATGTCTACAAGTTCCTCTCCAACCCTTTCCCACTCAAAACACTGAACCAAAGTTCCAAGAACCAGGCTCACTAACCGTTGAGCAAGTCCAGCTCCAGGACAAGCTCTTCGTCCCATCCCAAATGCCATTAGCTTCTCAGCCTCTCCTTCTTTTTCAAATCTCTCCGGCTTGAATAGCTCCGGATCTTCCCATAACGTTGGATCTCTATGCATAGCCCACACGTTAGTCAACACCATCGTACCACGTGGGATATCGTATCCCGCCACTTTACATTCATCCGAGGACACGTGAGGTAGTAGTAGCGGAACCGCAGGATACAAACGTAGTGTTTCCGACACAATGTTTTGGAGATAAGGGAGGTTGACAATGTCCGGTTCGTCTACTAACCGGTCAAAACCGATCTTATCATCTATTTCAACTCTCGCTTTTTTTAGTATTTCTGGATGGTTCAACAAATTTGACATGGCCCATTCGAGTGTCACCGCTGAGGTATCTGTCCCTCCAATTGTCAGAGTCTGCGCATATTGGTTATTAATAAACTTTATTGTATATATATATATATATATAACACTGATTATTAATCGATACGTACGAGTATGAGTCCTTTGATTAGGGCATCCGTATAGTAATCCGGTTGGGTTTCTTGGAGAGAAAGCAAGCGGTCGATCATGGTTTCACCTTTTTCTTTATCTGCACGTTTCTCATCGACAATTCTTTGTAAAAACACATCAAACCGGTTCCCCAAGTTCTTGATTCGCTTTTCATAAGTGGTGAACCAACGAAGAATCGAAAGATAATCAGCTGGGTTACCAGCACCGGCGCTGGTCACCACCTCGGCCACAAGTTGCCTCACATACTTAGCTTCCTCGTTTTCCTCACCGTAGTATCGCTTTCCGGCCACCATTCTGATGACGTTATTGGATGCCAAATTGGCTAATAATGATTTCATCTCCACCTCCACAAAACCCTGGGAATACCATTACAAAGTAAGAGTAAACGTTACTAGAAAACTAACAAGTATACTTAAAATCATTTAACAAAAATATGGTTATCTTTATTTTGGACCGAAACAAAATATTTAACCAACACATGAATACACTCAAACCTAAATATGAATTATTATATAAGTTAGATTCAAGTTTGTGTTATGTTCCTTTTTTGTCGGCATGTTTTATGGTAACTTATAATTTGTGGCATGTGTATAGACTATATAGATAACGAGTACATATAATACAATATAATATAATTACTATTATATTAAACCAGCCTTGGGAAAAACCTACTTTCTCATTGAAAAAGTAAACCAACCACGTCGATTATATAAATGATTCTTTTGGAATTGAAAGTTAGTGGAAATAAAAGGCTTCAAAAGAATTTTTAATGAATTTCCTTTAGTAAAGTATTAATCTAAATATGTATTACTTATTTACAGAAATGTACACGTTTCCACTACGAGTGACGAGTAAAGATTGTAAAAGAAAAATGTAAATAGTAAAGAGATAAAACCAAAAACAATGTAAGATGAGGAGCTTACGTGTAAGGAGTCTCGGGAAAGACGTGTGATGAGGCGTTGGATCTCATCCTTACGGATGTACAAAAACGAATTAAGTCTTTGAGTCGAGAATATCTCTACGGTGGCGATGCGGCGGAGATTCCTCCAGTGGTCGCCGTAAGATGCCGAGAGTAAATGGGTGGCGTTGTAGCCTACATGTTTGCTCACGATGAACTTAGGACGATTTGCAAGAACGACGTCGTTACCAGTGAAACACTCTTCGGCCATGGAACGTGAGGAGATGACATAAACGAGGCGGTTGCCGAGACATAGTTGGAAGATTGGAGCATTTCCTATGGCTTTGGAGAGGGAAAGGAATGAGCGGTGGAGCGGTGGCTTGAGGAGGTGGAGGTGGCCTATTAACGGCAAAGAGATCGCCGGAGACGGAGGCAGGTTAAGTTTCCGTTTGGATCTTGTGAGGAAGATTTTGGTGGAGATGAAGACAAAGAGAGAAGTGAGGATCAAGATTCGAGTGAGATCCATTTTTTGTTGGTTGGTTCTTCTTTCTTTAGTCTTTGTTGTTTAATGTGACCTAGATAGTGTGTGATTATATTGTGTTTATTTTTAGAGCAACATTATCTATGGTGATAGTATCTTTAAAAAAGTAATAATAAAATGGCTAACTAAATAATGCATTAAAATATTATTGATTAATCAATTTCAATAAAATTAAAAATATTTTTACAATATCAAAAAATTATATTTTAAAGCATCAATTTTTTTAAAACATATAATATTTTAAAATGAAGAGAGTATTAATTTTTTCTTTTGTTTTAATCATGAGAACTCATCTAAAACTAAGCAATGGAGGTGCTGTTATGTAATTTAGATTCATTGCTGGTGACGTGTTGGTAGACAAGTATATTAATCCTAGCGACACACGTGGCAGGGTGTTATGATTCATATCTACGGGAATTATGATTGTATATTGTAGTTATTGAAAATTTGGTATAAGATATGATAAATACTCATTCCGTTTCATTTTAGTTGTCGTTTTAGGTTTTTGCACACAGTTTAAGAAAATATTTAATTTTACATATTTTTAAAATAAAAACATTGTTATCTATACAACTAATCACGTTTCAACCAATAGAAAAATAGAATGATATATAAAATCATTAAATTTTGCATTGAAATTCAAAAAAGATAATTATTTTGAAACGAAAATTTTACTCTACGACGATAAGTAATTTGAAACGGAGGTAATACAAATTTAAATTATGAATCTCTCCTTTTCGATTTCACTTTCAAATGTTATGAAACAAATGTGAACTAACGTTGAAGCAAAAAAAAAACTTAAAAGTAAAACGAAGTAAAACACATAACCATTTAATTTTATATATTGATTATGTGAATAAATAAATTTATAATTCTTTTTCTTAAAAAAATATCATACCACGCGGGGCGAAGACTCCCGCACCCCTAAATCTCTAGATGTTGATATTGATAGCGAATCTATCTACCTTGCACTTACAATGGCTGCGTTCGGATGGACTATCCCAACGAATACAAGATCTTTTTATTGGTATAAAAAAATTTAAAACACCTATAAAATCAATATTTAATAAATATATTATATATTTGAAGGTGACCAAATTGATCTAATGAAAACATACATCTATTAAGTAGACACATGCATGATCTTACCAACAAATGTCGTACGTGCTCTACACATGGCTACCAGAGGTCTAGCTTTATGCATTGTGACGCCTCCAGCTTCAGTCATATCCACCTCTTCTTCTCCAGTCCTCTCCCATTCAAAACATTGAATCAAAGACGCGAGAGTAAAGCTCACCAGCCGTTGCGCCAGTCCGGATCCAGGACACGCCCTTCTTCCTAACCCGAACGCCATTAACTTCTGAGCCTCCCCTTTTCTATAGAACCTCCCGGGCTTATAAGTCTCGGGATCATCCCATAGCTGAGGATCTCTGTGCATAGCCCACAGGTTCACCAATAGTGTCGTGCCACGTGGCATATCATACCCTCCTACTTTACAGTCTTCTGATGCGACGTGAGGCACCATCAAAGGCCCCGCAGGGTATAGACGTAATGTTTCAGACACAATGTTCTGAAGATAAGGAAGATTTGAGATGTCTGATTCCTCCACTAGCCTGTCTAAACCAATTTTACTGTCGATTTCTTCTCTCGCCTTTCTCAAAACCTCTGGATGGTTTAACAAACTCGACAATGCCCATTCTAGTGTTACCGCTGATGTATCAGTCCCCGCTAGTATCAAAGACTGCACGTTACACCTCTTAAGTTACTTACAACCATTCAATGTGATAAAAACGAATCAAATGATGTTCTAGATTACTTACGAGTATGATTCCTTTAATGGTGCGGTCCGTGTAGTACTCAGGTTGTGTTTCTTGCAGAGAAACCAAGTGATCGATCATCGTGTTTCCTTTCTCCTTAGCTGCTCGCCTTTCATCAACCAATCCTTGCAAGAACTCATCAAACCTACCAGCGAGTGCTTTAACTCGTTTCTCGAAACCCGTGACCCAACGCAGGACAGGTAAATAATCAGCAGCATTTCCAGCACCAAAAACACTCGTCAGGTCCGCGATAAGCTGTCTTACTAGTTTCGCCTCCGAGCTTTCCTCTGAAGCATCTCCGTAGTAACGTTTCCCAGCCACCATGCGGGTGATATTGTTGAATGTTAAGTCAGAGAACATTGAGTTGATCTCCACCTTAGCAACCTCCTGCAAATTATCATTGACACGATTTCACATAACTTCACTTAGGTTTGGACTGTTGCAACATAAGTTTACATTTCAGCTTACGGTAGAAACAAAAAAAAAAAACACATTCAATACTATCACATTTTAAAAAGTAAATTATTTCGGTATCTCATATTATATTTGTGTAACTAAAAAAAAGAATATTGTTCAACTTATTACATCTTCTACTTTACAAAAGTATTATTTCAACATTTTTTCTTGTTACAGAATGTCATTTTAAAATTTTAATAAAGTATATATTATACTTTAACATATTAGCACAATGTATTGATTTTATAAGTGATTTTTTTTTTTGAGAAATACCATAAAAAAATTTAATTTTTTTTGTCACAAATATAGAATTAAAAATGATCAAAATAGACTCTATTAAAAGATGTAAATATACATTTATACTCATTAGGTTAATTAATCTAGATTTATGATTTAAAGTTATAATGTGGAGTTTTAGATGTTAGGATTAAAATTAAAAATAAAAAAAATATAATAATTAAAAAATTTAAAACAAAAAAATTTATTTTGATCATTTTTTTTAAAGCTATTTTGTGTCAAAAACTTTAAAATGATTATATGGGAGATTTACCTTTTATTTATATCAGATATTAGTATTAGTCAACTAGGTATAATTAATAAACCATAAATGATTTTCTTATTTAGAGAATATAATAATCGATTTTTTCCACAGGTTTATATCCAAAATTAGCCATACAATTACACATGTCCAAAAACCGAATGTTGCCAATAGTAACTTACCTGTAATATCAGATTTTCCGCCTACAACTATTAAAAGAAACTTGAATTGAGTTGTAAAGTGGCGGAACCACATTGTGTAAGGGTGGGGCATCTGCCCCCTATGGTTTTTCAAAATTTCAAGCAAAACCTTGAATAATTTTGTTATGCCCCCTTTGATTTTAGCAAATTTACCCCTAATTCTTTGAACAATACTAATTATGCCCCCTATATAACTTTTCTCTGCATCCGCCCCTGGTTGTAACCACACACTTACACGTGAAGAGTTGCGTGTGAGACGAACTATAAGCCGCCGAACCTCGTCCTGTCGTATAGACAGAAATCTATTAAGCCGGTGAGCCGAGAATATCTCAACGGCGCCTATGCGGCGGAGGTTTCTCCAGTGTTCCCCGTACGGAGCTGAGACCATGGTTGTGTGGTCGTATGAGACGTGTTTAGAAGCGATGGTGTTTGGCCGGTTCGCGAGTACGACGTCGTTCCTCGTGAAGCATTCCTCTGCTATTGAGTGTGAAGAGACAACGAAAACGAGTCGGGTGCCGAGACGGAGGGAGAAGATGGGAGCACCGCCTAGAGACTGAGAGATGGAATGGAAAACGCGGTGGAGCGGTGGCTTGAGTAAGCGGAGGTGGCCGATAAGTGGAAGCGCGAAAGGTGGACTTGGAGGGAGTTTGAGCTTTGGCTTGGTTCTGTTTCTTACAATGAATAAGATGAGAGTAAGAACAAGGAAGAGTAGTGTGAACGTTAGTGTTTGAGCTTCTTCCATGTTGGTGGATGATGCTTCTTGCTTCCACTAGGGACTTGGGATTATAATGAGGAAGATGTGGCTAAGAATCGATAATCAAACACTTTCTCTGCATATAGTACATCTTGGCTTTTCACATAAACCTATTCCCGGGTCCAGCCCAAAATCCGAAATTAAAGACAAGGGTATGAATCGCTTTCCATGACTTGGTTGGGCAGTTAATTTGTGTTGTTTTGAAGGGAATTCAGGCCCATACGTATACGCAATAAGACCAATAATCTTTATATTGAATGGGCTCGGGCCACTAATAAAGAAGATATTGATTATTGGGGTTTTGTGGTTAAAACGTAATAACTTGAATTTGTATAGTAAGCAGAAGAAATGTATCTTATTATATACGTCCTTGTGCACAAAAAATAAAATAAATAATATACGTACCCTTTTGTGTCAACCGCTTGTAATTAATTATATACTGGTTTGGTGTAGCTTATTAGATACTATATTTTAAAATTTTCATGTCTGCGAATCTTTTGACTTAATTTATGTTGCTCTGAAGGAAATTCATACCAACATCCAAACAAAAAATGCACATTGATTTTTATATTGAATAGGTTCCGCCAACTACTAAAGATGAAGAAGTAGCTTATTGAAAATGGTTAAAACAGTATATTATAAGATGGCAAGCAGTAGTAAATGTAGCTTATTATACATAGATTATACAAATTGTCCTTGGCCAAAACAAAGCCTACAAACTATGAAAAGAAGAGGGAAGCCTACAAATTACAATACAATACAAAGATTCTGGTCGAGACAAAGAGATCAAATAAAGATTTTGGTCGACACAAAGGTCTAGATCAAAGAAATTTGACAATACTTATGGACATATTAAAGTATTAATCAAGAAAATTTGTAATTAAGAAAAATGAAAAAAAGGAAAACAAGAAGAGAGACAAAACCTAGAGAGGGGTGAAAAGAAAAATGAGGGAAAGAGACAAAAGGTGTAAGAAGAAACATATTAATTGTGTCTAAAGAACTAAAGATATGTTCCATTGTCCTCCTGGTCCAACCTAATTCATGTGTCGTTCCCGTCAGCTTCTGTTTTAAATTCTTTTTACTTCTGTTAAATTAGAAAATTACATGAAAATAGATATTATAAAATTCAAATAAAGGGAAGAAAGTTATACATATCCGGGTCCGGTTTCAAGTTTTATTTTCCGGATCTAACTATTTAAAACTCCATGGTCTACAAATAAAACGTGGTGGTTTCATCATAACCATACGATGTAAAGAATATGAGAAAGAATTGAACACTGAAACTGGACGTCTCCCGAAACGAAAGCGACTGAACAGAAGTTCGGTGGTTGGATTGCTACGGCCTTTTTTGTCGTAATACCCCATCCGACTCGATCCTCTTTCTTTTGCGGGTATATAAACATATATAATAACGTATACGTATTGATTTCTTTAATTTATAATATCCTTACAAGCGCTCTCATATAGTTTAGTATACTACAGAAAAAGAATATATGGACGTCCCATGAAAAAATAAATCGTCTTTTATCAGTATTGGATCTCTCTAAAGCGTTTGAAATAAAAGTTTATATGTCACGGACTCAAAAATATTTTAAACAATGCGACTTCATTTGTTAATCATGAATTATAGTACATGTAATAGATAGATCGTTTTGTTTAAATTGTATATTAAAATTCAACCAGTAGAATATTAGAGGCGGTTTCGTATACGGGAAGCATATTCTGATCATCCTTCTTTTGATTGGTATACGAAGTCTTAGGGCTTAGCAGATCATTTTATTCAAACATGTTGAAGTTTGAAAACGGATTAATTAATCATTTACTATGACTTGTAGTTCAATGAGTTTGATTAATCAATGTCAAGGGTTGATCTTTAGATAAATTTATATGTGTATGATTGCTTCAGACCAGTTTTTTTTTACAAAATTTATCAGCTATGTGATCGATATATAGTCAGAACTGCACACAGTTTCAATATTCAGAACATTTCTATATATAGAATGCCTCTCAAACTAAGGAAGTCTATTTAACATTTTAACGGGCCTCAAAATATTAATTAGGATGTAATTTAATAGTTTTTTGAAACAAAGTTTAATATAATTTGTAATATAGTTTAGTAGATATCAAACATTGCACGTATTAAATAAATGTTTAGGAGAAAAAAACTACTACTTGATTACTGGCTGATGGTGATGGATAATTATCAACTCGAAAGTTAACATATAATTGCGTCCACGAAAAAATAGAGGGTAGAAGACGCATTATTTGTTTCTAATTATACAGAAAACACATCAAAATGCATCCAACAATATAAGAAAAGAAAAACAGAAATGACAGGACATTGTAAAGAAAAAACAACGACAGTGTCTGCCCATTAACTTATACTTTTGTGTGTACGATCTTTCTGATCCCGAAACATGTACAATTGTTTGGTCAAAAATATCTCATGCTTTTTTTTTCTTTTTTTTTAAAATGCACTGTCTGTTTTTTATATAATCAAGAGGTGATCCGGATCCATGGACCCGACTAATCTCATGAACTCGTCATAGCCATACCAATGGGTAATCTTGTGCAAGTTTCAAATCCGGAATATTTAAACCCTTTCAAAGTCCGTCGTACTATCCGGCCACATCCGCGTGGTTAATGCAATGTATGTTCGCCATTCACTCTTGATCGTTTAGGTTTAAAACTAAACTTCAAAATTAATAATTTTCAAACATAATAGTTTAGGTTGTGAAAACAACAGTGACATATCAACCTAAAAAGTGTGTCTACTTCTTTAAACACACATCTATTCACATGCATGCAATAAAGATATACATACATAGAATGAATGGGACCAAGTATGGCGACGTGCATGCATGTGCCTATCTCTTATGTACCAAGTATTATCAAGTTTTTAATTTCTGCTAAGCTATATATTATTATGGAGTTTAGCTCAATTAAGAATGGAGTCGTGTCTGATAAAAGCAATTGCAATGCATGTTACAAATACAGATTCGGCTAATTGTTTTTATTTTTCGTTTTCCACCTCATTGCTCGAATATATATTTCCACTGCATTACGTAAACACGTATAGACTTTATTGTTGTAATTGTAGATAGTTCATAAATGTTGTATCTTCCCACCTCGCATGCCGCATATTTTGTTTGTGTTGATAATGTTGAACTGTGAAAACACATTGTCGTAGATGTATATATAAAAAAGTATAAAGTTGTAGAAATTATTGCAGAATGGTTGGTGTAGAAAAAGATGGACCCAACTCCGAAGTCTACATTATCCAAAGCCCAAAGGTATCGTCTCCAGTATCCACAGCAATGTGACGCCATGCCTTCTTTGGATCTCCATATCTGTCTTTAGCATAGAATCGTGTTCTGTTTCTTTCTTTACTTTCGTTTTGACACGTTGTTGAAATGGTCAAATTTCTCTAGTTCAAACCTAATTAAATACATTTACTCAATGGACTAGACAGACATAATTAAATTGTAACAAAAAAAAATAGTAGTCCAGATACTTTATAGGAGTAATATACTTTATCAAAATATCATGTTTTACCAACTACACTACTGAAGCTTTTTTATATAAATCTTATTATTTCATTTCTCATAATGAAAATCCGTAGTTTGAGAAATTTTACTCTTTTTTGGTTCAATATTAACTGGATATCTCATCGAGGAATTTTATGGCATAATTTCTAATTAAAACTTATATATTAAAATCATAGCTATTTTAGAATGAAACATTATTAGTAATTAGTTTTTGTATCGGTTATAATTGTTTCTGCAAATTGGGTTGTTTACCAAAAAAATATCTCAAAATTTAGTCTAATGATCCTTACATTAGCACTTTAACTTTATTCAACTATGGCGTGCCGTCCATTAGATGGATTATCTTAAGTTGATTTTCAATTCAAGAAACTACATTTGCAGTTAAAAAGGCATATTATATGTTTAACCACAGTCAACAAGGGGACTGTACAATGTTGACCTTAATCGTGGACTATTGACAACAAATTAACGTGTACGTATCTACCGAATACCGAATGAAGTATATTACTTTTACAGTATTACGCGCGTAAATACCGTTTGCAATATATATGTATATGTACCGACTCCGACTGCTTTAAACATTAACAAATTAAACTCTTGCATTTATCTTATGTTAAAATAATTTATATAAATTTATATTTTTAAGTTTGCTTATAAGTTTGATAAAATACTATTTTCCATACATACCTTATATTCGTTTTTGTCAATATATTAGTTTTAATAATGTGAGAGTTAATTGAAGGTAACAAGTACATATTAATCAATTGAATTCTAGCTTTAGGGAATACGATTATTAGCCAGTAAATAAAACTTCGAATAGTCTAATATTGTACATATAGTATAGTAGTAGTATCCATGTAAATAAATCGTAATGATCCTATAGATATAATATAGGTGACATAGTTGAAGTGACTATTCTAATGAGCAAATTGTTTTCTAGAAGAGAAATTTTTTCCCGAAATGTCTAATCAGAAATAATGCTTGATCCGTGCAATTAGTCTCTTCCTAGAATAATGACTATCTACTTTTCATTTCGTTAGGTACTCACTCATAAGTTATTCCATTGGCTTTCAAATTAGTATTTAGTACTATTATCTCAAGGCCCACATGTCGAGTGACCCATCGCTATGACCGAATTTGTGTTATGTCATTTATGAATTGTTAGGTTTGTTTATGGCGTTACGCACATAGATTAGCAAATAGATTACTAAACACGAATAGATTATTAAATAGATGCATTCAATTTTACAAAAAAAATGGTGATTAACAAATAGATTATTAAACGGAAAATAGTGTTTGTATGTCTATAACTTTCGATATCAATCTATTTTTGTTTGGACAACTCATAATCCAAGAAACAAGTTCAGTTAATCATATCAACAGCTTATATATGTCAATCTGCAATGTGGCATACCATTATAAAGCCTGAATAATTAAACGTTCCTTCTTCGTAACTTCTTTTTAGTTTTTCTATGAAAAACATATTTTTAGTTTGAAATAGTTTACTAAGGAAGCAAAAGAACAGTATAGTACTGTGTTGATGAATGACGAACAGAAACAAGAGCTAACAACAAAAGTTAGTGATGATCAACTTGTTTTATAAAAAAAAATAGTTGGGCAGCTGGAAGTGAAAGATCAAGGTCTCGAAAACAAGTGTACTAACTTAATACCGTTGTTATAGGAATTAAATGGAGCAAGTTGGGGAGGGAACAGCACGAGCGACGATTATGAACTCAAATGAAATGTCCATCCACACCATTCTTAGCTTTTACGGTGCTGATATATTGGTTTAAACTATACGTACCTGTATATAATTATACTCTATTCGTTTCGGAAAGATGGACATTTTAGAAGAAAAAATTGTTTTAAAAACATTTTTACATTTTCAATTCATTATTTAGTGGTATATTGTAAATTTTAAAAATGATTGTGTTTATTAAAATTTTATTAAGTAAAAATTATAAAAATAGTTAATTACAAAAATAATACATTTTATTAATATATGTGCAAATTTTAAAATATACATGTTTTTAAAGCATATAGGGTATAACCGTATAAGTAACAGCTGTGTTCATCCGTCACCGATAGAAGATATGTTATGGCTATTACCTGCCATGAACACTCTGTTAAAATGTTGTAGTTTCTAAAAGAGCTCATTCACACTATAAAATAGTTAACTAATCATAACATTACATAGCTGCCAGCTTCCATGAAGAAACCTAGCTATAGCAGATTAATGTGACTGTTAATATTTTTCTTATCTCTCTCTCTTTCACGGAAACCCTAGTTCATTATATATTTGTTTCAATGCATACACGTGAATTTGATACATCTTTTCATAGCATTGCAATTCCGGATCCGTCCTAGGAGTTTGTTTATTGATAGATATACTAAATAAAGAGATGATGAATGTGAATTCAAGTAATTTATGTATTATATTTGTACTCTCAGTCAAACTCATTGTTCTATCCGATCTTTAACGCTAGCAAAACAGTGAAACCAATGTATTTATATACACCACACCAATGTAATCATTCATAATCACGCTTGATATATGTTTTAGACGATTTGAAATTTTTATAAAGTTTTTCTAAATAGAGTATATAGAACAATGATATTTGTACTAAATAACATACACTAAATAATACTTTACGTCATAGTGTATCAACTTGCCTCCAAAACAACAACTAGATCCCCTAAGCTACATATTATTCTACTACTTAATCACCGATTAATTTAGTAACTCCGTTATTAGCGTTATAAGCAAAGCGTATTAGTATTTGACCGTCTTAAGAGTCACAAGAAAAACGAGCCACGTAGAGTCCGTAATGACGCCTATGACCACTAAAGACAAAACTCGAAACTTCGGTAAACGCTTACATGGCAGGGACATGTGGGTCCTTTATGTCTTCATAAACTGACATTAGCTTATTTGTCGACTGTTCCTCTTGTCCCCCGTCTCGGCTACAACCCTGTGACAAACAAAGATCAAGTCAAATAATCTAACCAAAAGTACTCTCGGGCCCACACGTACTTCCACGTGGACAACACTGACGTGGCACTCCCCCTCCTATAAATACAACCCACCTCTTCGCCGAGTTATCCTCATCAATCAAACGAGTAAAGCATTTGCTAATATTAAACACACACACTCAATCATGGCTGTTGATTCACCTCTTCAATCTCGGACAACCTCTGAGAAAGACGTGAAGGCTCTCAGTTTCATCGAGGAGATGACTCGGAACCCTGACTCGGTTCAAGAGAAGGTTCTTGGTGAGATACTGAGCCGTAACTCGTGTACCGAGTATCTGACACGTTACGATCTTAACGGCTCCACTGATCGGAAAACATTCAAGACCAAAGTTCCCGTGGTGACTTACGAGGATTTAAAGACGGAGATTCAACGTATATCCAACGGTGATCGTTCTCCGATCTTGTCTTCTCACCCCATCACCGAGTTTCTCACAAGGTCAGACAACTTTATCAATAGTTAATATCATCAAATATATTTTTTATAAAATAATTATAATCACTAGGTTAGACAACTTTATCAATAGTTAAATATCATACCGTAATTATTTTATAAAATTTATTTATAGTTGAGTCGTTGACCATAACATAGTTTATGTACGTATATGCAGCTCTGGGACATCTGCTGGTGAAAGAAAATTAATGCCGACCATTGACGAAGACTTAGACCGACGTCAGCTTTTGTACAGTCTTCTCATGCCTGTGATGAATCTGTTAGTATCTATCCTTTAAAACATTTTCTTTAATCATTCTTGTAATAATTAATTAACGATTAGATAAAATTCACAAAAAAAAATGTTTGGTTAATTATAGGTACGTGCCTGGATTGGACAAAGGCAAAGGCTTATACTTCCTGTTTGTGAAGTCTGAGTCCAAGACGCCAGGTGGGTTACCGGCTCGTCCGGTTCTCACCAGTTACTACAAAAGCGACCACTTCAAGAGAAGACCATACGACCCATACAATGTCTACACGAGTCCTAACGAAGCCATCCTCTGCCCTGACTCGTCCCAAAGCATGTACGCTCAAATGCTATGTGGTCTACTGATGCGCCACGACGTCCTCCGTCTAGGAGCAGTCTTCGCCTCCGGTCTCCTCCGTGCCATAAGCTTCCTCCAGAACAACTGGAAGGAGCTAGCTCGTGATATCTCAACCGGAACCCTAAGTTCAAGAATCTTTGACCCTGCGATTAAAAACCGCATGTCAAAGATCTTGACCAAACCGGATCAAGAACTGGCTGAGTTCTTGGTGGAGGTTTGTTCACAAGATAACTGGGAAGGGATCATTACTAAGATATGGCCCAACACGAAGTATCTTGACGTGATTGTTACTGGAGCCATGGCTCAGTATATCCCAACCTTGGAGTACTATAGCGGCGGGTTACCTATGGCTTGTACCATGTATGCTTCATCAGAAAGTTACTTCGGGATTAATCTAAAACCAATGTGTAAACCCTCGGAGGTTTCTTACACAATCATGCCCAACATGGCCTACTTCGAGTTTCTCCCACACGAACACGACGGAGCAGGAGATGAAACCGAACTTGTGGAGCTAGCTGATGTTGAAGTAGGGAAAGAGTATGAGCTCGTGATCACGACCTACGCTGGGCTCTACCGTTACCAAGTTGGTGACGTTCTTCGTGTCACGGGGTTCTATAACTCGGCTCCACAGTTCAAGTTCATAAGGAGAAAGAACGTTTTGCTAAGCATCGAGTCCGATAAAACCGACGAGGCTGAGCTACAAAAGGCTGTGGAGAATGCGTCTAAGTTGTTTGCAGCGCAAGGAACGCGTGTGATCGAGTACACTAGCTACGCGGACACGAAGACCATACCTGGTCACTACGTGATCTACTGGGAGTTACTTGGAAGAGACCAAACCAACGCTCTCCCTAGCGATGACATCATGGCTAAGTGCTGTTTGGAGATGGAGGAGTCTCTCAACTCGGTTTATAGACAAAGCCGGGTCGCTGATAAGTCCATTGGTCCGTTGGAGATACGTGTGGTGCAGAACGGTACGTTTGAAGAGCTCATGGACTATGCGATCTCGAGAGGTGCATCGATTAATCAGTATAAAGTCCCAAGGTGTGTGAGCTTCACGCCCATCATGGAGCTGCTTGACTCTAGGGTTGTGTCTACTCATTTTAGCCCTTCGATGCCGCATTGGTCCCCAGAACGACGTCGGTAGATGCGGCTTAAGAAACTCTTTTGTAGCAGAAAGCTCTGTGTTCTGACTCTTAAGACTATGTGCTAGTTTTATTATTATGTTGTTGACTTTGGGGTTTGTGAATCGTACAATAAAAGTTGAATTACGTACTGATGATGTTTCACCCAAAATCTAATATGTGCCCTAATTATTTAGCACTTTTTCAATATTATTAAACGTAAAAAGTTCATAGAGTAATGTCGGATGAATTTGTAACAGTTCAACTGAACCCAAAAAGTTATTATAATATTTGGACAAAATTAGGCCCAGTCCGGTTAAGCAACTGGCCCATTACAAGATGAAGCCCAATGTCTGTAACGTAAACCGATATTTTTAAAATTGGATGGGAAGCTAAATGGAATAACTGTCCAAAATCTGAAATATCAATAGTCCGAAAAGATTATTCTTAATAAAAAAAATAACATTGGAAAAATATCTCATATTCTTGAAGTATCTCACGCTATGATTAACCCTAAGAAATTTAATGGGTTTTTTTAGTTTTTTTTATTCTTTTAAAGTGAACCAATCGCGAGTCGACACGTGTCAGTGGAATCCGTAAACAGTATAAAAAACTCTTAAAAACCGGTTCTTAAAGCATGTTTATTACTAAAACTCTTAAGTGTCTCTTAAGTAGACCATAATAACTTTTTAACTATTAAAAATATGATAAGAAACTTTGTTGCGAGACATATAGTTAGAGAAGTTTATCATAGTATCTTAATTAATGAGGGAAGAGAGAAGAGAAAGAGAGAAAGAGAGAGATGAAACGCATAGAAAACATCAATATCTCTTTTTGGCCAATTCATTTGCGACAGGTGGACGGTAAGAGACGTTCCTTATATTGTTTAATTAAGGTACGTTCTTTCTCTTTTTCTCTTTTTTCTTTTATTTTAATTGCAATTAATATTAAAAACCCTACTTAAGAGATACCAATAAACTTGCTCTTAGTTTATAGTTTTTATAACCGATTCTTAGACTATTCATAGATCCACGCCTTAAGAAATGCACTTAAAAACTCTCTTTAATGCTGTTCTAAAAAGATTTCGCAACTAAGACAATATGAAATCAAGGTGATATTTGTATATATATTATGTTAGTAATCGAGATTTATACTATTTTATAGCTACTAGAGTTGAGACTAATCTATACTATTATTTGCCATATGAAATCAAGGTGATATTGGAATTACACCGTTATCTCTGGGCGCTCAAAGCAAAAAAACAATTTGGCCCATATACAGAAAATTTTTTAATTAAATGTAACATGCAACAATCGAACCCAGGAAAAGAGATATTTCTAAAGCCACTAACAACCATTGAACTACAACTACTCTTTACAAGTTGCTGCCCCTAAACATTTATATATTTCTGTGGTGCCCCAAGCTGGTGTTTTACCAGCTTTACCCCAGGGCCGGCACTGATTACACACATCAAAACTATATCTAAAATTTTAAATCAGCCGATTCCCATATGATCAACAAATTCAATGCAAATGTTTCTATACGAATCAGCACATATGCTTAAAGATAAACATCAATTATCTTAAACGAATTTAAATTAAAGTTAAACGGTCACAAATGATTCATGGAGCATAAATTAACAAATCAAGAACCCACATACTAAAAAAAGAATCAAATTTTTCTTTGATTATGACAAAGCAGCGAAACAAAGTTAACTGGATTATTCTTACACATGGATTTGTCAGTTCCATTTTATATAATGTAAAAATGTATTACAATCGGTTATGCGAATTTGTATAAGAAATTATACGCAATAAATAAAACAAAAATCTATAAAAACTAAAAGGGCAGGTCAGATAATGAGGCTGACTATTTGGGAGAGATGATCTATCGCCGAAGAATATCGAAGGGAAAACATATTATCCTATATTATGTATTGCATACGTGTAAATGGAGTTGTATAGGATACAAGGAGTTTGTATAGAGTATAAATACTGATTGATTGTACAGGTTAATGTTTTAATGAGAATGAGTTTATTTTACTAATATGGTATCAGAGCATTTCTGAGCTCGTTCTCCAACAAACTTCCGCCACCGTCACTCTTCTCCTCACCGCCACCGGATTCTCACCGGAAACTCCCGATCTCCACATCTCTCATTTGCGATAAGCTTCGCTCATCGTTTCCTTGTGCTTTCTCAGCTCAATTTCAGATCATTCTTGACAATCAGAGTTCGAGATAGATTTCAATGGGGAAACGTAACTGCAAGTCGAAGTTTCGCCGTTCGTCACCGGATCTTCCGGAATCGCAATCGCCTTCGTCTCCGTTGACTCGCGACATGCCTTCTGGTTCTCATCAACCTCGCGATGCTCCTGGAACTCAAGATCGTGAACCTTTCACTCGATCTGATCGCACTCCACCTGTAGCTCGTTTTGAGGTATCTGATTCACCTGATAATATTCATTCGCCTTATCATCTACTTAGTTCCGATCATCCTGGATTAATCTTAGCTGCGGAACCTCTAGATGGTAGTAACTATGGTGTTTGGATAATTGCGATGACCACTAGTCTCGAAGCTAAGAATAAGCTAGGGTTCGTCGATGGTTCTATAGTCAAACCTTCAGAGAATGATCCTTATTTTAGGATTTGGTGTCGCTGCAATAGTATGATCAAGTCTTGGTTGTTGAATAGTGTCACTAAACAGATCTATACGAGTATACTATACTTCAAGAATGCCTCAGACATTTGGACAGATCTTCACACACGTTATCACAAGTCGAACTTACCAAGACTCTACAAGCTCCGGCATCAACTTCACTCTTTCCAACAAGGCAGTATGGATCTCTCCTCATATCACACAAAGACTCAGTCATTGTGGGAGGAACTCTCAAGCCTTCAGAATGCCAATCACACTATTGAAGATCTTCTGATAGAGCGAGAAACCAATCGGATTATTGATTTCCTTATGGGACTCAATGATAATTACGAAAACATCAGAAGGAGGATTCTTATGAAGAAGGTTCTTCCAAGTTTCTCTGAAGTTTTCAATCTTTTGGATCAAGAAGACAGTCATCGGACTGCTCACCTTCAATCATCTGCAGTGTTGGTATCTCCTACTGCTTTCCAAGTCTCTCAGCCTTCTGACCAGGGTAATCAAAAATCTTCTTCAAGCGGTTATCAGAGGAAAGATAGGCCATACTGTACCTATTGTCACCGTCCTGGTCATGTCATTGATCGTTGCTACAAGAAACATGGCTATCCTAATAGCCTGAAACCAACACCAAAGAGTGACACACTGGTTTCTTCTGTGTCTGCGAATGTAGCTGTCGTTGATTCATCTCCAACTGCTGAATTGTCTGCACAGGACCTATCACCTACTCAAATTCAGCAGCTAGTCGCTTTTCTCAGCAACAAGCTCCAAGCTCCAACAAATCATCCTACGCCAGAAGTTCACTCTGTCTCAGTTTCCATTCCTTCTTCATCAACCACATGTCCTGTCTCCGGTAATTTTCATCCCTCTATTCATTGTTCCTTTACCGGTAGTACTAAACCTTATGTCTGCTCTCTGACCAATAACACCACTCCTCTAAATGCTTGGGTGATAGATTCAGGGGCAACTAACCATATTACTCATAAATGTGTGTGTTTTCATTGGCTATCCTTCGGGAATCAAAGGCTATAAACTACTTGACCTTGAGAACAATTCTATTGTTATATCTCGTTATGTAGTTTTCCACGAAGAGCTCTTTCCTTTCGTTGGTACTGATCTTCCTTATTCCTCTTCTATCTTCTTTCAAGATCAGTTACCAACACAAGCTCCTGTGAATGAAATTGTTCCTGATGTTGAGACTTCTTCTCATACATCTTCTGTAGATATCTTGCCTTCTGCGGATACTACAATTGATGTTGAACCTTCTGTTCAGTCATCACACAGGAGACTTAAAAAGCCAGCTTATCTTCAAGATTACTATTGTAATTCAATAGGATCTTCAACCATTCATGACATCTCCTCTGTGCTTTCATATGATAAAGTTTCCCCACTTTATCTCTCTTTCTTAGTTGCCATAGACAAAATCAAAAAACCCGTGACCTATACTGAGGCAAAGAAACTTTTGGTGTGGGATGATCCAATGGACGAGGAGATTGCTGCTCTGGAAGGCACTGGCACTTGGACTATTTGTACTCTTCCTCCCAACAAAACACCTATCGGTTGTAAATGGGTTTTCAAAGTGAAGTTCAACGCTGATGGGACTGTTGAACGGTACAAAGCTCGCTTGGTTGCCAAGGGTTATACTCAACAGGAAGGAGTGGATTATCATGACACTTTCTCTCCTGTTGTCAAACTTACTACTGTCAAACTGTTGCTTAGTCTTGCGGCCATACATGGTTATTCTCTTCATCAACTTGACATATCCAATGCTTTCCTCAATGGTGACCTTGATGAAGAGATATACATGTCTCTTCCTCCAGGATATGCACAGAGACAGGGGGACAAGTTACCTCCCAATGCTGTTTGTAAACTTGAAAAATCTCTCTACGGTTTAAAACAAGCATCTCGTCAGTGGTTTCTCAAATTTTCCACTACACTTATCTCTTTGGGTTTCTCTCAAACTCACTCGGATCATACTTGTTTTCTTAAGCTATGCGATGGTCTTTTTCTCTGTGTGATTGTCTATGTCGATGACATTATTATCTGCAGCAGCAGCGACTCAGAAGTAGCGATCTTGAAGACTCAACTGCAATCTCACTTCAAACTTCGTGACTTGGGTCTTCTAAAATACTTTCTCGGCCTTGAGATTGCTCGCTCTTCGGATGGGATTCATGTTTGCCAACGCAAGTATGCCCTTGATTTACTTGATGATACGGGTCTTCTTGGTTGCAAGCCTTCGAGTATTCCCATGGAT
The DNA here is from genome assembly GCA_905132765.1 of Moricandia arvensis. Taxonomy (NCBI): domain Eukaryota; kingdom Viridiplantae; phylum Streptophyta; class Magnoliopsida; order Brassicales; family Brassicaceae; genus Moricandia; species Moricandia arvensis. The sequence goes on along the minus strand of CAJHQP010000243.1, from coordinate 96,346 downwards.
CCTTCTGTCAAGCTTTTTCCAGTTCCACATAAAGATGTTGATGATGACTTGGTTGATGCTGCGGCTTATCGTCGACTTGTAGGTCGCTTGATGTATTTGCAGATTACTCGTCCTGACATAATGTTTGCTGTCAACAAACTCAGTTAGTTTTCTTCAGCTCCCCGCAAAAGCCACCACAAAGCCCTTCTCAAGGTTCTTCATTACATTAAAGGGACTATCGGGCAAGGTTTGTTCTATTCTTCCTCTTCTGAGATGCAGATTCAGGCCTTTGCCGATGCTGACTAGGGTTCATGTCAAGATACTCGTCGTTCTACATCTGGTTTCTGCATTTTCATTGGCACATCCTTGATCTCGTGGAAATCCAAGAAGCAGAAGGTTGTTGCCAAAAGCTCCGCAGAGGCGGAATACAGAAGTCTTTCTGTTGTTTCAGATGAGTTAACATGGCTTACCAACTTTCTTGTCGAACTCCGTCTTCCTTTAGCCAAGCCCACACTGCTTTTCTGCGATAATTCAGCTGCTATCCACATTGCTCATAACTCGGTTTATCATGAACGCACCAAGAACCTTGAGATGGATTGTCATAGTGTTCGTGAGCGTTTGGTTGCTGGCTTGTTCAAGTTGTTACATGTGCGAACAGATCTTCAGTTAGCTGACCCCTTCACCAAACCGATGTACCCTGCACCTTTTAAGAGACTGTTGGGCAAGATGGGTCTTCTTAACATCTTCGTTCCATCTTGAGGGGGACTATTATCCTATATTATGTATTGCATACGTGTAAATGGAGTTGTATAGGATACAAGGAGTTTGTATAGAGTATAAATACTGATTGATTGTACAGGTTAATGTTTTAATGAGAATGAGTTTATTTTACTAATAAAACAATATGCAGCTTTTTGTATTTTGGTTATATGGATGACAAATGAACAACTTTGTTGTGCAACTCAATCTCACAATAAATAAAAACACGGTAGAAAATAAAAACACATGATGAAGTTCAAGAACAAATATCTGACAAAAATATTTCTCTATAAATACCAATAGCATGGAAGTACCAATCTCATAATTTCCACAACGCCATCACTAACAAGCTCCTTTAGAAAATAATCATGTTTTACTATCTGATTATTCTCCCCTTAGCTCTCTTTCTCTTGGCTTATAAATTCATATTCACCTCAAAAACACAACGTTTCAACCTCCCCCCTTCTCCACCTTACTCTCTTCCCATCCTCGGCCACCACCACCTCCTCAAACCACCAGTCCACCGTCTCTTCCACGGCCTCTCAAAAACCCACGGCCCAATATTCTCCCTGAGATTCGGCTCCCGCCGCACCGTCGTGATCTCATCCTCCTCACTCGCAACAGAATGCTTCACGGGCCAAAACGACGTCCTTCTATCAAATCGGCCTTGTTTCCTAACCGCAAAACACGTTGCATACAACTACACAACCGTAGGGACCGCTCCTTACGGCGACCACTGGCGCAACCTCCGCCGCATATGCTCCCTAGAAATCCTCTCCACCAACCGTCTCACCAACTTCCTCCACATACGTAAAGACGAGATACGCCGCATGCTCACGCGCCTCTCACGTGAGGTGGCCAACAAAGAGTTCGAGCTGGAGCCTCTCTTGTCCGACTTAACGTTCAACAACATCGTGAGGATGGTCACGGGGAAGAGATATTACGGAGACGAAGTCCATAACGAGGAAGAAGCGAATCTTTTCAAGAAACTTGTCGCTGATGTTAACGATTGTAGCGGCGCGAGGCACCCCGGAGATTACTTGCCTTTCCTCAAGATGTTCGGAGGGAGCTTTGAGAAGAAAGTGAAAGCCGTTGGAGAAGCCATGGATGAGATCTTGCAGCGTTTGCTTGATGAGTGTAGAAGAGACAAAGATGGTAACACAATGGTTAACCATTTGCTCTCGTTGCAACAACAAGAGCCTGAATATTACACTGACGTCACTATCAAAGGCCTGATGCTGGTATGTCGTAACGAATCTTTAATACACTCAATACAACAGCATAAAGTATTCTTCTTTGTCTCCAATACGTGGCCGCATGCATGTTTAAGTCGTTGTGACTCACACTTAACTTTTACAACCACAACTTTAGTTCTTAATTAAATTTAAACGATTTATCAAAACATTTGAACTATTAAAAAAAAATTGGGGGTTCAAAAATTGTTTTTGGAGGCCTCTCAATGTAATTTTCTTTAAAAAATTTGGGAGCTTTAAGCGAATGCTTGGTTACTTTTGGTATAGTTTCAAAATTAATCTGGTTCTGGTTGGATCTCAGTTTAACCAAATTAAAATGAATATTTATTTTTAAAATTATTAATTATGGGAACAGGGCATGATGATCGCTGGGACAGATACCTCTGCCGTGACACTAGAGTGGGCGATGGCGTGTCTGCTGAATCATCCAGAGTCAATGGAAAAGGCAAGACAAGAGATCGACGAGAAAATCGGACAAGAACGTTTGATCGACGAACCAGACCTCGTAAACTTGTCTTACCTTCAAAATATAGTGTCGGAAACATTCCGGCTATATCCAGCAGCGCCACTCTTGGTGCCAAGATCGACATCAAAAGATATCAAAGTCGGAGGATATGACGTTCCACGTGGCACAATGGTGATGGTGAACGCGTGGGCTATACATAGAGATCCAAATCTTTGGAATGAACCGGAGAAGTTTAAACCGGAGAGGTTTAACGGTGGAGGAGAAGACGTTCATAAACTGATGCCATTTGGAAATGGACGGAGGTCGTGTCCGGGAGCAGGATTAGGGCAGAGGATCGTGACGTTGGCGTTAGGATCGTTGATTCAGTGCTTTGACTGGGAGAAAACCAACGGCGAAAAGATCGATATGACGGAGACGCCGGGGATGGCGATGCGTAAGAAGGAGCCTTTACGTGCCTTGTGTCGTTCTCGGCCCATTATGGATAAACTTCAGGCCCATTTAGAAGGTGCATGAAGGGTTGAACGAAGGAATAATCTACGTGTTTACCATGTTGGGTAAAATGCTCTCTGATGTTATTTTCAACTCGTTCAATCCTTTTCTCATTTATTCTTCGAACATGTTCTCTTTCGGTTTCATATCTCAAAATCAAACAAGAGTTTTTTTTAATAGGCTTTAGTGTTAGTAACTCTAGCTAAAACCTAACAAACTGGTATCAAATCCTTAGACTTGAGTGATACATTAGTGGAAATAGGGTATGAGCAACTCTTCATGTCAAAGTCAGTCAAGGTACTACTTCGGCGTCGACTTCTCAACCAAGATTTGATTTCACCAAATCCAAGCCCTGTCTTCCGTTAATTTTCTGCTACATCCTTGAGATAGTAAACCGGTTCTTACGGTAAAAAGATTCATTGATATTGATTAGGGTCAACTCCCGTATCTGGTCTCATTGGTATAGTTCTCCTTCATGTTCCCACAAAGATAGAATGAAAGGAATATGATGTTTGGGGTTCTAGAGTTTGTATTTTGGGCTGTTTGTTCTAGGTTTATATATTTGGGCCATTTAAAACGAACTAGGTTTAAAATAAATATATTATATTGTTCTCTTTTCAGTTTTATTATGCTTTGTCTAGCTTTAATTAATAGTCAACTAGATTCTTAGCCGTTCGTGCGCAGGATTTTTTTTTATTGTACATCATTTTTTGTAAAACCTAGATTAATGTTTTAAATTTACAAATGACAAAATTATAAATGTGACTTCTTTTTTCTTTTGTGTTAGAAATTGATATTTTATGATTTGCTGTAAAATATGTGAGTTTAGTGCTTATACAAAATATCCAAATTAGTTATTTTGCTTTTGATTTGAAACCATGTATGCTTAATGCTCTCAAATAGTAAGAGCATCCACATTGATGAACCCCTTCCTTGGGGTTCACACAAATAAAAAAATAATTTTTTTTTTATTTTCGTTTATTTAAAAAAAAAAAAAAAAAATTATTTTTGGACCAATCATATGTTGACACGTGGTGAACCCGGGTTCATTGGGGTTCATGGCAATGAACTTTTGGAGAGAGGGGTTCATAGATTTGTGTGTGAACTCCCCTCTGATCCCCTCTTGATCCTTTGATGGGGATGCTCTAACACATTTCAATATAGAGGGATCCCCGCGATAAACATTCAAGTAGGAACCTCTTTGTTGAAGATGTGGAGAGGCGGTTCATAGAGTTGAGTAGAGATTCGATCCTTTTACGGAGTCCCAGAAAAAAGAATGTTTCATACGAAGGTGATGAAGTCCGGACGTAGTGAAAAAAAATGAAGAAACAGAGCACGACGATGAGGAAGAGAGCATGGCGTCAGAGAATAACATAGAGGAAGCAGAGCAGAGGCTTGTCGTCAAACACCGAACTCAATTATCGATAATCGTACTAGAGAGAGAGCTAGGGTGAATGGTAGAAAGTCTATATCTACATATTTGATTTTATATATTAATTTTTTTTAAAAGATCTTAACCCTCAAAATTTCAGATGCGGTCCTCGGGAAAGATGTAAATTGGTAAAAGTTTTTGGTTACTCGTTGTTGGGGCGGGGTGTGGGTGTTCCTTTCAATAATACCTATGGGACTGTGTTTGGAACCATTCATCTGTAATGGTTATTGCTTAATACATAATCTTTTAGAGCAAAAAAACTATAATTTCTTGCCACAGTTGCATTGCTATGGAAATATTTTTGCATTGAGTAGTCAAGAAGCAATAAATATATTATTAATTAAGAAGATTTGTTTTTTTCCAAAAAGTTGCAGAAATTAAAAATTTTAGTGGGTCAGATGACGCTGTGTCTGTCTGCCCATGACTAAAGCTTCGATATTGGAAACACGTGATTTACGTGTTGTGAAGTACAATAGAATAATTTAAAAACTTTCAAATAACATAAAAATCTTGAGTAATTCTTTTACAGAAAATCTAGTCTCTTTTAACATCGCTAAATATTTAGATAGTTGGAAGAGAGCTACATGCCTACATGGTCTTAAACATAAAAAACATATGATCATGAAGGTTACTTTATATCAAACAAAACGAAAATGAAATGGGTAAATCTTTGGTTGTTAACTTTGATGATGTAAATTATTTAATGTTGAAAAGATTCCATCATATCGAATAAGATGAAAACGAAGATCACCAACATCATATCTTAATTTTGTTTATGGATTTTGATAATTTTAGTATTCTTTATTATTTTAAATCAATAATTTATATTATCTTTATATGAAATTTTATTATTTTAGATTCTCTATAAATAAAGATTATGTTTATTTAATTTAAACATAAAAATAACTATTAAATAATAAAATAAAATATTAAATTTTTCATCAAACAAAACTATTGTATGATGAAGTTGAATGTGCGTTGAATAATAAAATAAAAGAAATAAAAAATAATTATTATGTTAAAAGAAAAAATATGGTGTTGAATTTTAAAATCATTGTAAATAGTGTAAAAAATTTTCTTAAGATGATTTATTTGTTTGTCGATTACCATATTTTTAGAAGGTATTTAAATGTTATTTCCTTTGTTTGATGTTATATAATGTTATACAACAATGTACATATATTAAAACTAGTTTTTTCTTCAAATTAATACTAAAATATAATTTAAATTTATTTTTAAAATTCTAAATGAAATTAATAAAAGTGTAATCTACTACATATGTTTTAATAAAGATAACATTATCTAGATATGTAAAAATATATTTTATGATGAAAACAACAAAAAATATTTAAAATTATATTTATATTGAAATGAATCGAGTAATTTTGTATTTTGGTAACCTTTGGTGGAGGTTGATAAATCTTTTTCTCCCGTAAAAGGTTGAGACATCTTACTTAGTTCCAGAATGCCAAATCTAAGAGTTTAATTCTTTAAATCTTCGCGCTATTCAAAATTGATTCCTTCTGGCTTATATACTACTAATTATTTTAGAATTCTCTATTCAGTACTAGTTTATATAATAATATAGAAGATTACACAGACTGACACATAGACATACTCCATTATCATTCATTCATTTGCTTATTCAACCGCACCGAACTACTTTTGTTTGCAAGCGAATTATTTTATGTCGGGGCTGAAGCTTCGTTTGTGTAGTATTTACCACATTTTAGTCTGAATTTTGATCGTTCTTAATTCATGTCATTCATACCAACGATGCATTATATTTTCTTTTATTTATTAAAAACGTGTACCATGCTTATTAATCCTGATATATTCAAATGACTCCAGTTTAATGTTATCATGTTGTTATGTTATAAAAACGCATTCACGTACTGTAAGACTTATGTGTGCGTAGTCCTCCTGTCTACTGCCGCTACAAGGTTTACTTATGTGATCGATCTTTATGAGTTTTAAAGAATTGAAAATCTCTTATAAATTACAATCAAAGTCGACAGATGACACTTTTAGAAAGTGAAGAGACACTAAAGATACAGTGAAACTGAAGAGCCGCCACCATTCATTGATAAAGTTTTAACTTTTAACTGCTCATTTCAATCCAATAATTCGTTCCCTAACAGTCTGTTTACTGTACTAAATTTGACGAAACTCTTCAACAACATCAGGTCGTAATTAAGATTAGCAACTTCTTTTATCCTGCAGTAATTGCAATAGCTTCCTATGCCAAAATTCCTCATTATCGACTATAATAAGAGCATGATTATAGCGGTTTTTTAGGAGATTTTTATTGCGTGGGTCCCATAAACAGTATAAGAATTGATTATAAAAACTACTAATTAAGAACTGATTTTATGGGTTTTTATACTGTTTGCAGACCTCATCGACATGTAGAAACCTGCGATTGGTGTTTTTTTTTTAACTTTTTTTTTAAAATCAAAAAAAAAAAAAAAAAATTAAAAAACCCTTAGAGGTTTCATGGGATAATAAGTAGTTCAGGTAATATTATACAGAACTGTTGCAATAAACAAACCAGATAAATTGCCTGCGAGGTACATGCTTATTGCTTACTAATAAGTTTTTTTACTACTTTGGCTTGTAGAACCGAGGTTTTTACAATGGGTTGAAAGTTCTTTTCTTTTTCCTTGAACAATAAACACTTCACTTAAAAAGTTTAATACAGAGAAGAAGGGACAAGGAGAAGGGCGTTTCTCGCCAAGGAGTCTGCTCTAACATTACAAGATTTCAGAACATGAGAGAAATTAGATGAAATCGAAAGACAAAGAAAGAAACTCGATATCCTTGAGAATTCCGTAAAACTCCATAACAAATGACTTCGAGTTGATTTGCCTAAAAGGGGTGAGAATTTAGTGACGTATATTGTAAATATATCCAAAATTTTCAAAATATTTATGTCCAAAAAAATGATTAAGAAGATAAAGATTTGCTAAAAGTTTACAAGCGTGTATTTAAAATAAACAAGGTAATAGGCAATTCTCTTAAATAGTTTTTAAGTTTTTGTCACCAAAATAACAATAAAAAAAAACGAATGAAATATATATTTTTAAATTGTTTTTAATATTTATCTTTTATTTTTAAAAATTTAAATTCTCTCTATAACTCTAAACCTTAAATCTAGATTAATTAACGCTAAATATATATGTGTATATTTACACTTTTAATAAAATTAATTTAGGTCATTTTTTCTAAAAACATTTTATGACAAGAACATTTTTATCACTATAGTATTTATAAGGTAATTACCATTGAAATTATATTGTGAGATGCTGAGAACTTGTACACTGCCTTTAATTATTACTATGAATTGTTCAACCACAAAATCATTTTTAATTAGCTGAATACTATTTTGCATGTTAAAATAAACTGACGTTGTTATTTTAAGAATGGAGTAATTATAAACGTTGGATCAAAATGTCTCCTTCTTTTATGTTTTTAAAAAATGGTGCGACCCTAAAACTCATTTCCCTCTATAAATAGGATACTAAATCATTTGATCAAGGACACCCCAAAAAAAGAAAGTGACAAAGATGCTTCACTATGCGATACTCGCTTTAGCTCTCCTTCTCATTGCTTACAAATTCATCTTCTCTAAAACGAAGCGTCTCAACCTCCCTCCCTCTCCTCCTCACTCTCTCCCCATTATCGGCCACCATCGCCTCATCAAACCGCCGGTCCACCGTCTTTTCCACCGTCTCGCCAAAGCACACGGCCCAATATTCTACCTCCGACTCGGTACCCGCCGTGCGGTCGTCATCTCTTCCTCCGCACTCGCAAGAGAATGTTTCACGGGTCATAACGACGTTGTCGTATCAAACCGCCCTCGGTTCCTAACGTCCAAATACATTGCTTACAACTACACCACCATTGCCACCACACCCTACGGTGATCACTGGCGTAACCTTCGCAAAATATGCTCCCTCGAGATAGTCTCCTCAAAACGTCTAGCCAACTTTCTTCACATCCGCAAAGAGGAAATCCACCGCATGCTCACGAGACTCTCACGTGACGCTCTCGTCAACAACGAGGTCGAGCTCGAGTCGCTCTTTTATGATCTAACGTTCAATAACATCGTGAGGATGGTTACGGGGAAGGTATACTACGGAGAAGATGCTAGTGACAAAGCAGAAGCAGATACGTTCAAGAAACTTATTGCTTATATTACCAGCACTAGTGGTGCGAGGCACCCTGGAGAATATTTACCATTCCTGAAAATATTCGGAAGGAGTTTTGAGAAGAAAGTGAAAGCTGTTGGAGAATCCATGGATGCAATCTTGCAGCGTCTGCTTGATGAGTGTAGAGGAAATAAAGATGGTAATACAATGGTTAATCACTTGCTCTCTTTGCAGCAACAAGACCCAGAGTATTACAGTGAGGTCATCATCAAAGGCCTAATGCTGGTACGTAACAATCAAACACACTCTTATCCATTTTTATTACTACGTACTAAATCGTGAAGATGCACGAAAATTCATTTTATAAAAGTATATATATCATGCTTTATTAACTTGTATTTTATACAAATGATTGCATACAACTATATTATTTTTAATTTTTGAACTGTACATACAGCTATATTATTAAAGAACTAATAATTATATGCGATACAGGGCATCATGTTTGCTGCATCAGAGACATCGGCTGTGACAATAGAGTGGGCGATGGCGAGTTTGTTGAATCACCCAGAGTTGATGGAAAAACTAAAACTAGAGATTGACGAGAAAATCGGACAAAGCCGTTTGATCGAGGAAACAGACATACCAAACCTGCCTTACCTTCAAAACGTAGTGTCGGAAACGCTCAGGCTATACCCAGCGGCACCACTTCTTGTGCCAAGATTAACGGTAGAGGACATTAAAATCGGAGGATACGACGTGCCACGTGAAACTATGGTGATGGTGAACGCATGGAGTATTCACAGGGATCCTGAACTTTGGACCGAACCAGAGAGGTTTAACCCTGATAGGTTTGATGGTGAAAGAGGGGAAGGAGAAAAAGATGATGTTCGTATGCTGATAACGTTTGGAAGTGGACGGAGAATGTGTCCCGGCGCAGGGTTAGCGAACAAGATTGTGACCTTGGCGTTAGGATCATTGATTCAATGTTTTGATTGGGGAAGAGTGAATGGCCAAGAAATTGATATGACTGAAGGTCCAGAGATGGCAATGCGTAAGGTGATCCCGTTACGAGCCATGTGTCACCTTCGACCAGTTATGAATAAGCTTGTTACCGACTCAAAGGTTTAATTCTGCTTTTGTATTTTCTATTGAAATAAATTGTTACACCTTTGTGTGTTTCTGTACCAATACTATCTTTGTAGTGCCGAATAAATTTAAGCTATAGTCTTTTGTTTCCTCCTACTGTTTCATTTCGCGTATATATGTTTCCATGTATTTTGATTGGTTTTATGAGCTTAATCATGAATAAGTTACAAGTGATCTACAATTATGAGTAATCTTCCTCTAAAACTCTAAAAGGAATAAAAAATTCTAAAACGAAAACTTGGCTCAGAAACATGAAAGACTTTCCTGCTAAAGAACAAAATTGAGTTATGATTATTTTCTACTTTTAACAACAAAATTCGGGTTAAGTTTTTGCTGTCTTCTTTTGAATAATAGAAGCATAATTATTGTGACTTCTCAAATGATTTTTGATAAAACTAATTTAAGATATATGAAATTAAAATATTTTATAAATCTTTTTTGTCTATATGTATTTGGTATACGCTAAGTGTTTGATATGATTCGCCTTTGCTTAATACTATTTAATAATTAAGCCAACATGAATATTTCTCTTTATATCAAACGTAAAGTTCAAATAAGTTTTGAGTTATTTCCAAACTATCATTCCAGAATATTCAGTATACGGTTAAATGTATGAATTTTGTTCCTTGATAATATTATAAAAATATATTAGAGGATGTATTCTTTTCAATTACAATGTACATTATTGTGAATTTGCTTAATTGTAATGTTTTCCATGATTTTAGATAATTTTACTTATTTATCATATTCCTACAACTAATAATTAATTATTACTTTTAATAAATACTTATATTTATTAATATATAATTAACCATAAGCAAAAACAAATTAATATAGAATTAACCATAAACTAGAAACAAATTTCATTGATTTGATGATTATCAATATTTTAAAATAATTTATATCAATTAACTATAAATTAAAATAAATTTCAATTATTTGATAACTATCATTATCAAATATTAATTTATAATATGTTATAAAGTTTTATCAACTTTAATAAATAATTATATTTTTAATATATAATTAACTATAAGTTAAAAATATTTTTTATTGATTTGATGAATATCATTCTGTAAAATAATTATATTATCTACATGATATTCACGTGATATCTATATTACAATAAAAATTTGTATTTATAAAAAGTTTATTATATAATTTTATTAGATAATTAAAATATATAAACAATAATTTATTTTAATTGTATTTAAACTGACAATATATTTATTTTAAAGTATTTGTAAAAGTATTATATCTGTATGTAATAATATATATATATATATATATATATATATATATTATATTCTTTTGACGCGTGTCTCAAAATTATGACTCATGGTGACATTGAATCTAATAATGTATTCAAATCAAAATAATAAAAAAACTTTATCTATTAGTACATGTTTCATGCATAATTTTGTCTTCTTAATTGATGAATAATTAAATTAATGATTACTGGTTCCCATAGGAAAATTTGTTTTTAGCTAGCTTGCAATATCTTGTAATATAAAAACCAAATAATTTATTCGAAATCTTTAGGTTATATTTTAATCTAAATAATGGTGTACACATGTTTTGAGTAGGTGAAGATATGGACATTACTGGATATGGATTGAGTATTTTAAAACTTTAGGATCTATACAGGTTGAGATCTGTCGGGGACGAATATATGAATTCGTTAAAAATATAAAATATAGAATATGTAGGTGTGTTACGAAAAAATGTAGGTATTCGTATCTAGATTCATAAAAATAGCTAAAGTTAATTAAAATAATGATATTATTTGAACTCTAAAATTGAATCGAGTTAAACTAGAGTAAATTCAAAATTAAAAGATATCTGTTTAGAAATGATATAATCAAACGTTTTAAAATATTTTGCATAAACACATCTTAAATATCAAACTTTTCCCCCAAAAATGTTTTTGAAGTAGGCTTCCTGATTTTTGTGACTTCTTAGATGATTTGTTATAAAACTAATTAAAGATTTATGAGAGTTTCAAAGCAAGTTCTGAATCTAAAGTTATATGAAATCTTCCGATGGTCAAGTCGCTTAGTTGTTGCAATCTTGTACCCCTTTGAACATGAAATCCATATTATTTCTGCTCTTCTTTTTTTGAAAAGAATGTGAATATTATTTCAAGAAATGAAGTTAAGTGTTACAATAAATTGTTAACAATCGGTAAAAACTCAAGACTAAATAAGCTTAGTTCAAAAAAAAAAAAAACTCAAGACTAATATCTAATTTTACAATTGTTTATGTAGAAAATTAAAAGACAACATATGGTAACACTTCAAAAAACGTCTTTTACAAAAAAAAAACACTACAAAAACGGTACTTTTTCAATATTTTCTATTTTCATCAAACATCTACTCGATTGCTTTTTATCCCATTTGCCACCAAAGTCTTATCATTCACCTAATTCACTCTAAATATATTGACGTAATAGTGTTATTATTTCCTTGAATAAAAAAGTGAGTGCGATTGTCGTTGTGTATTAGGCCGTCTTTAACCATAAGAAATCTATTGGGTTTCTTAGTTTTTTTTTTAAAATGAACCAATCGCAAGTTAACACGTGTCAGTGGAATCTGTGAATATTGTAGGAAACTCTTAAAAATCGGTTCTTAGTTTATAAATTTTGTAACCGATTCTTACACTATTTATGGGTCCCACATCTTAAGAAACTCTTTTAAGGATCCGGGTTAATGTTGCTCTTATTGTCTGGTCCTGACTGTAGATTTGATAAAATAAGATCGCAGCGAGCATGATTTCCCATGATTTTGTTAAAAGAAAATATTCGAAATTTGCATATCTACCATAGTTCTTGAAGCTCCGACAAACTTCGGATTTAAGAACACATGATTTACGTGAGGTAATGTGGTTAGGTTAGGATAGGTATTAGGTAATACTCAAAAAGTATAATTTGATTTGAAGATCATCCCTAAAATAATTTTAATAACAGAGGCTGGACGGAGCTAAGCATCGAGCTATGGGCCTTAATGATCGTAGTGAATGTTATAACTAAATTAGTGGTGTCAAGGGATTAGTTTAGGGCTTCTGCCCAATGCCCATTATGGATAAGGTTACGAGTTCTAAATACGTCCTATGCTGCGGCCTTGCAGACACTGTACGTTATACACAACTTAAGGCCATCTTTATTGCAATGTTTTTAGGTGGATTCTTAATTTTTGTTAAGAACTGTGTTAAGAACTGATTCTTAGTTTTTAACTAAAAAAACTTAAAAACTAGTTCTTAAATAAAAATTTTAAAAATCAGTTTTTAACCGTAAAGTTAAGCAAAAAAAAACGAAAAATTGAAAAATCAAAAGATAAGAACCCAAGACCCTGCAATGAACATGGTCTTACCATACCGAGTTTCATAGTTCGATTAAATTTAGACAGTATAACCTGATTTGAAGTTTTGACTTGAATTAAAAAGATCAATAAAGACAATTATTTTACTGAGTGCGTGAATCCATATTTTATAGGAAGGTGTGTACAGTTCTCTCTTTTCTTCATCAATCTTTTTACCAATGTAGAAAATAAACGTGTGGATGTTATATTTTATATTCTAAAATATCTTCTATTATAGTGTAATTATTTGTTTTGCATCTAGTTTACACATTTTTTTTATCTTAACATATATTTGAAATTTAACTATTTATTTTAGATTATAAAATATATATAACTATACAAATCTATCTATGATATATATTTAAATTAGCAATATAATTACTGAACACTTTATTTTCCAATAAAAAATGTTTATTGTGTATGCACGCGTGAACGTGTGTATATACAGTGAAGTGCTATAGAGTCGCAACCAAAGTATAAGAACAAGATTATTAGTAGTTCTTAGGCGGAAGTCTTTAGGAAAAATTAATAAACATGTTCTTAACTATTCCTAAGAAACTCCGTCTAAGGACCACCAATAAATATGCTCTAACGTATTTTAGAGCATTTTTATGGCGGACTTTAAGGAAGATTTAAAAAAAATGGTGTAGAGCCCACTAAAACAACAAGAAACGGTTACAAAAGTCACGAAATAAGGAACGCTTATTGCATGATCCATTAATACGTGGTGATCCACGATTGGTTCGATTTTAAATTTTTGTTTTTTTAGTAAAAGAAAACCTCCAAATGAGTTTTAAGGATAAAAATGCTATTAAGAACGTTACAATTTGCAAAAGTTTTTTTTTTTAAATTATACATTTCTAAATCTATTACTCAGTTCGTTAACGTCAGTTTTTTCCTGCTATTCTTATGGATTTTAAGAATTCGTCTTCATTCATCTACACTGTTAGACCTCGAGTTATTTGTTTTGTTCTTAATTCATATAAAACAATAATATAAAAATAGGAGAACTAGTTTATTGCTTTTTTTTTCTAGACTTGTTAGTTAGAAAACAAGTTACTTGTTATATACGTAATCGAAAATGACGCTAACCTTCAAGACTTCTTCTCCTTGCTCGAACCGATCAACACCAAAACACTTCACCGGAGATGATTCACACATCTTTCATCACAAAAGCTACAAAGCACACACGACCACACTCTTCTTCGTCCTCGTCTCTCTCTCCTTCTTCGGTCTCTTCTCCCTCTACTCTTCCCCTAACGCCATCTACCCTGCTGCTCTCTTCGCCACGACCCGCCAGGCTACTAAACAAGGTATCGTCAGCTACGTTCAAGACTCATCGAGCCATCGTCAATCCATCCGCAGGATCAGAGCAGAAGGCGTCCTCTGGCCAGGATGGGAGATTATGGTGATCGTCTCACCGGAAGAAAATAACCTTACACCGCCGCTTCCCGGAGAGAACTACACATGTTTTTACCCTAACGGCGAGAAAACCACGGCTAGGTTCGCCGTTACACTCCCTTTCACGAACCGTACCACGTTCAAATGCAACCTCCCCGGAATATACCGCCACCACCATCCCATCCCCACTCCGATCCTCGCCTCCTCGGAAGCCTTCGAGCTTTCCCCGGAAACACGATGGCCTGACCTCCCTCTATGGAACTTCGTGGTGTTCGAGACAATCTCCACTGAACACGACGTCGTTCTCTTTGTAAAAGGACCAAACCGCGGGTTGGGATCCAACAAACCGCCGGGGACGTTTCGGTGCGTGTTTGGCGAGGAATCTGACTCCGCCGTTAGAACCACCGTGACGAGCTCCGTTCAAGAGGTGTTCCGGTGTCCGTTCCCTAACGTGACAATGGACTATCCGGTGAAAATATATCTAGAGAGGGTGGCGACGGATAAGGAGGTGATGAAAGTGGTCCCATCAGTGGCGTACTTTAGCCCCAAGCGCATGTTAGTGGAGGCACGTGAGAAGTCGTTACTCTGCGCGACTACGATGGTGTACAATGTAGCCAAGTATTTGAGAGAGTGGGTGATGTATCATGCGACGATTGGGATACAAAGATTCATTATATACGATAATGGTAGCGAGGATGAGTTAAACGACGTCGTTGCGGTGCTTAAGAGCGAAAGGTACGATGTTACGAAGGTGTTATGGATATGGCCCAAGACGCAAGAGGCTGGGTTCTCCCACGCGGCGGTGTACGGAAACGATTCGTGCACTTGGATGATGTATCTCGATGTTGATGAGTTTCTCTTCTCTCCGGTTTGGAGTAACCGATCTAAACCGTCGGATCAGATGATTAGATCTCTTCTACCGTCGGATCAAAGCAAGATTGGACAAGTGTCGTTTAAATCACTAGAATTCGGACCGTCGAATCAGACAAAGCATCCAGCTGGAGGTGTGACACAAGGGTACACGTGTCGCCGAGAGGAAGAGCAGCGGCACAAGTCGATCGTGTTGCTGAGGGCGGTGGAGCATTCGTTGTACACGGCGATCCACCACTTTAGTCTGAAGGGAGAGTACGAGTGGCGAGTGGCGGACACGGAGGAAGGAGTGGTGAACCATTACAAGTACCAAGCGTGGCGGGAGTTTAAGGCTAAGTTTAAACGGCGTGTGTCGGCCTATGTTGTGGATTGGACTAGAGTTTCAAATCCTACGTCGAGAGATCGGACTCCTGGATTGGGCTTTAAGCCCATTGAGCCAGAAGGATGGGCCCAGAAGTTCTGTGAAGTCATGGATATGAGATTGAAGAGGTTAACCAAGAAATGGTTTGGATACCCAGAGAAAAACGGGTATAGAATGGCGTGGCAGAGATGAAAATTGGTTATTGATTGTGTTTATAGCATAGTTGTGGTGACTTCACAGAACTTGAAAAAGGTGATTAGTCTGTTAGTACATAATATATAATTTAGGCTCTTGTATGAGGAGACTATATATAAATTCCCAGATAAAGAAATAAAAGCTATTAAAGAGAGTTGTAAGGGTTGAATCAGATCACATATCATATTCATTAGGGTTAGTACAAAATGTATAATACTGGTAATGTTTTGCTAAATGTGGTAGTACAAAACAAGTAAGGATAATGTTTGTGTGGTTTTAAGAGGTTAACTTGTATGTTTCACTTTTCAATTATTGACACGATTGACTTTGAGTTATTTGATGTCTTCACGACTTCTTTGATGTGTTTAGCTCATTAGATGATGCGTACCACTACTACTGACGTATATGCGGGCTAGTGGTTGCTGGTCGATATCAGAGTCTCTGTACACAGCACATGAGCTATCTAAAAGATAGGCGAGGACTAAAAGAAAATACACTAACAAATATTGTCTCAAGTGTACCAGAAAACTATATAACAAAAACTGGGATGTGTATTCGCGGGTGTATATGCATATCAGTAATGCATATGTATTCAGCCAAGTGGGATATAACTTTTCATTACAAGCATCGATATTATTTTTCTTACACAGTTCTGTTATGGTTGATTAATAATACACTAAACATGTGGATGTTAATATCAACACACATGTTAAACATCCGAGGAAGACTAATCCTTTTATGCTTCTCTTCTGTTGTTTTTTGATATATTTGTCAAAGCAGCTGTCATAATGGTAGTGTCAAATTTGGCCAAGTACAGTTACGTACGAATCCAAATTTAATATAGCGTGTAGCTAGTAAATTTTCTTGTTTTTAGGGTATGCTCAAACTTTTGACAAAAAGGTTTTCAGAAGTTCAAATTTGAAATCAATGGAACTTTTTTTTCTAGGTAAGTCCTACTCCATGTTCTTGAATATAGTAATTTAACAGACTTGAGTGTAATTTAAATTCAGAGATAAATCTAGTGTTATTGGATTGAGTATTTGGTAGTTGGAATTTAAAGTCCATTAAAAATCCATGTTATTCAATGTCCACTGGATTTTATTGAAATTCAGTTATGATAAATTTTAATGGATTTTGATGTACTTTTTTAACTTAAACAAGAGTAAAACAAATACTACATCGTTTATCAATATTTTGAAGGATTCAATCATTTCATCCTCAAAATATTGATAGGAAAACGAAATTTTAGCTACACAAAATAGAAATATACCCAGAAAAACTTTTTTAGTTCTTCATCAAAAGTAGTTTGAAGATTATGTTTGGATTCATGTCCTGGAAAAAAAGTTATTGCCCCAAGATAGAAAAGTCTCAATTTAATTCGATTGTGTAAGCCAGTCGTTCGATTTTAATTATCCAAGAATCTGCATACATGAATTTATGTTTTTATGTTTCAAAAGGTTTTTCGATCATAACAGGAAGGGATGATCAATATTGATAACAATTTAAAATAACTTTTGTTGCTTAACTTAACTGCTTTCACATTTCCATACCAAAATCCACGTGCATTGTAGAGTGGATACTCAAATTCCATTAAAATACTTTCATACTCAAATCCCAATACATAATTTCATTTCCACTAAATTACCAAATTCAATAACACCCCCTTAATTTCTATGTTGTCATTTCTCTCTTGTTTTTGTGTGTTTACTGTCTCCAGCTAGTCTTGCCTTAGGTTTTTAGATCATTAATGTGACATTTGACTGAGCATGGATGAAGATCCTCTTCACAATAGTTATTACAATAGCCAATTCCAATATGCCTGGGTTCGAATTTACTCCCTCCGTTTCTAAATAAGTGTCACTTTGACACTTTTCACGGAGATTAAGAAAATGGAAAAATATACTAGTGTACCCTCATTTAGTGTTCAATTATTTAAATAAAAATGATTTTAAAAAACATCTATTGGTTATTTAAAAGGGTAAGAAAGAGATTATATATGAAAAGTTGTATTGGAAATGCAAAGTGACACTTATTTTGAAACAAAATGAAAAAGCTAAAGTGACACTTATTTAGAAACAGAGGGAGTAAGGTTTTAAAATGGTTTCTCTGTCAAACTAAGTCTAGAAAAGGAACATTTAAGTTTGTAGATTAGCTTAATGATGGACTTTGGAAAAACTGAAATGCAGAAGATAACTTTATATTAGAAAGAAGTGTATAACTTTAAAACTCTGTTGTTCCTTATATACTACGTACTTCAATTATTTACTCCCACTTATCATCCTCGGCACGTAATTGCTATGACTTTGTGGCATTGACAACATATAAAATGAATGAAGAGAAAATTAAAATATTAAGAAAATTGATTTGAGTAAAATTTCTCTATATATATGACAAAGTTATAAACTAAACAAACCATATAAGCTATAATCCTACACTAGTAGAGAAACAAAGGAAGAAGAACAAAATGTTATACTTCATCCTCCTTCCTCTCCTACTCCTTGTAGCTTACAAATTCATCTTCTCCAAAACGCGTCGTTTTAATCTCCCACCTGGACCACCGTCACGTCCCGTCGTCGGCCATCTCCACCTCATGAAACCACCGATCCACCGTCTCCTCCACCGCATTTCCAACAAATACGGTCCAATATTCTCCCTCCGTTTCGGCTCCCGCCGCTTAGTGGTCATATCATCCTCTTCACTCGTCCAAGAAGCCTTCACCGGCCAAAACGACGTCATCCTCTCTAGCCGGCCGCTCCAACTCACGGCCAAATACGTCGCCTACAACTACACAACCGTCGGAACCGCTCCTTACGGCGACCACTGGCGTAACCTCCGCCGCATCTGCTCCCTCGAGATCCTCTCCTCCAACCGTCTCACCAACTTCCTCCACATCCGTAAAGACGAAATCCGCCGCATGCTCACGCGCCTCTCACGTGACAACGACGGAAGCCGTTTCACTCACGTCGAGCTAGAGCCGCTTCTCTCAGACCTAACGTTCAACAACATTGTTAGGATGGTAACGGGGAAAAGATATTATGGAGATGACGTGAACAACAAGGAAGAAGCGGAACTGTTCAAGAAGCTTGTTTATGACATTGCCGTGTACAGTGGGGCGAATCACAAGGCGGATTACTTCCCCGTGCTGAAACTGTTTGGAAACAAGTTCGAGGAGGAAGTCAAAGCTCTTGGGAAATCAATGGATGAGATTCTGCAGCGTTTGCTAGATGAATGTCGGAGAGACAAAGATGGTAACACAATGGTCACTCACTTGCTGTCTTTGCAAGAACAAGAGCCAGATTATTACACTGACGTCACTATCAAAGGACTAATGATGGTATTAATCTTTAAATAATGATGATTAATAAAATAAAAAATCTCAATTATAATAATGATGTTTTTTGTCACGTTACGTAGGCCATGATGCTCGCGGGAACCGAGACCTCGGCCATAACCCTAGAGTGGGCGATGACGAACTTGCTGAGACATCCTGAAGTGTTGGAGAAGGCAAGATTGGAGATAGATGAGAAGATTGGAGAAGACCGTCTTATCGACGAGCCAGACATCGCTGTCCTTCCTTACCTCCAGGACGTAGTCTCCGAGACATTTCGACTCTTTCCAGTGGCACCGCTCCTAGTCCCTCGCACGCCTACGGAGGACATGAAGATAGGTGGTTATGATATACCACGCGACACGATTGTGATTGTTAACGCTTGGGCTATACATAGAGATCCTGAGCTTTGGGATGATCCGGATCGGTTTAACCCGGATCGGTTTAAAGGATATGGAAGTGAGTTATGCGCTTATAAGCTGATGCCGTTTGGAAACGGTCGAAGAGTATGTCCCGGTGCTGGACTAGGGAGGAGGATAGTGACATTGGCGCTAGGATCGTTGATTCAGTGTTTTGATTGGGAGAGTGTGAAAGGCGAAGAGATTGATATGACAGAGAGTACCGGTTTGGGTATGCACAAGTTGGATCCTTTACGGGCCATGTGTAGGCCTAGGCCCATTATGGCTAAACTTCTCGTCTAGTTAGAAGTGTCAAGTGGAAGGAAAAAGAAGATTTGTTTTATGTTGCAATGTATTATCAGTATCGTTTTTGTAACATCACTATGTTGATGTTCTAACACACACGTTGCCTTTTTGAGTTCCACAACTTCTTTTGTCTCTATGCCTTCAAGGATGGGCCCAAAGATTTGTTGAAGTCACACAATTCAAGGTTGAAAAGGATGACCAAGAAATGGTTAACATTATAAAACCATATACAAAATATGCTTTGAGCTCCCACCACATCTTTCCTATCGATGCTTTCAAGGATGGCCCAGAGGTTTTGTAGTCATGTGATGTGAACCACCGATTTAAAGCTGAAAAAGTTATCCAAGAAATGCTTTGGATGCCCACTTAAGGATGGGGAATCACATATTAGTCAAAAAGAAAATTGGATAAACACTTTTTTTTTATTGTGTTATCACTTAGTAGAGAGTGTACTAATGATCGAAACTACTAGATGTGGTTAAACCTATAACTTAATTTTATTAGCATGGACCAAACTCTTATCCTACAAGATATGGGGTTGGTGTATGAGTTGTATGTATTTTTGTTTACCTATAGTTTTGAAATTTGTATTTGTATATTATATAGTATAAAATAAAATTGTAAGTTTGCTTATAACTTTCTCAACACCTAGCAGCAAGCATGTGAGTGGGCTTCACCGATTTTATGATAGTAATATACTGATGTACGAGTTGTAAAATCATTTTCGTGACTTCTGATTTCATAGAATCAAAATCGTACTTTGTTTGTCAATTTATTAACAACCTCGCAGCTTGCAGCTTGCTGGGATTTTCATATCAATTGATTGAAAAAATATTCGAAACTTCCCTCGTTTGATGATCTGGTTTATGACTCCTTTGTCTCTTAGTTTTAGTTTGGCACGTTATGACTTGTGACAGAAAAAACAACGAATGACATTATAACAAATAACTATGACATATAATAGCAACATTGACCCAAGTTAATCAGCGTTTCCAGCTTGCATATGTGTTCGATATTTCCATGTCAAAGGTTAAAAAGTGTTGATTAACCTCAGCTTAACAGTTCTAAATAGAACTTACAAAGGAGAAGTAAAAATTATAGATGATAATTTCCTTACAGTTTCTCAGATATACATGACGAACTTAAAATAATTTCTCACTCCACTCATTGACGTACGTTGGCATATAACTATGACCTTTGACATGCGTAGACACATACCAAATTCAGGCCATTCAATAAAGAAGAAAAAGCACAAATTCTATTTAATCATCAAATACTCGTGTCATATTTTTGCTTTCTTAACAAATTTTATATTGCTGTCATAGTATGACGTATATCCATTGTCATCGTCGGCTACTAGAACCTGCTCCAACACTTATTTATTTTGGGATGATTAATAATGAACAATACTTTTAAGACTTGACTCCATAGTGTGCATTTTTAAATGAACTCAAAATATACACTGCAATTATTAACGTTGCACGTTGTAATTATGATAGTGTGTGCATCAACGACAATCAAACATATTGAGAATTAAACAAAGCAATGACTTTTGATTTAGGTTAAATGTTTCTATAAATAAACCAACCAAGTTATAAGCTATACTCCACCACAATCACACTAAAACACACTGAAGATTAAATATGTTCTATTTCATCCTTCTCCCTCTCCTCCTTCTCTTGGCTTATAAGTTCCTCTTCTCCAAAACGGAACCTTATAACCTCCCGCCTGGTCCACCGTCACGTCCCTTCGTCGGCCACCTCCACCTCATGAAACCACCGGTCCACCGTCTCCTCCAACGCTACTCCGACAAATACGGCCCAATCTTCTCCCTACGTTTCGGCTCTCGCCGCGTCGTGGTGATTACTTCACCTTCACTCGCCCAAGAAGCCTTCACCGGCCAAAACGACATCATCCTCTCCAGCCGGCCGATGGCCCTGACGGCCAAATACGTCGCCTACAACCACACAACCGTCGGAACCGCTCCTTACGGCGACCACTGGCGTAACCTTCGCCGCATCTGCTCCAACGAGATCCTCTCCACCAACCGCATCACCAACTTCCTCCACATCCGTAAAGACGAGATCCGCCGCATGCTCACGCGCCTCTCACGTGACAACGACGGAAGCCGTTTCACTCACGTCGAGCTAGAGCCGCTGCTTTCAGATCTAACGTTCAACAACATTGTAAGGATGGTTACGGGAAAGACTTATTATGGTGATGACGTGTACAACAAGGAAGAAGCAGAGCTATTCAAGAAGCTAGTTTATGACATCGCCGTGTATAGCGGCGCGAATCACAAGGCGGATTACTTGCCGGTGCTGAAACTGTTCGGAAACAAGTTCGAAGAGGAAGTCAAAGCTCTCGGAAAGTCTATGGATGAGATCTTGCAGCGTTTGCTTGATGAGTGTAGGAGAGACAAAGA
Organism: Moricandia arvensis; assembly: GCA_905132765.1. Lineage (NCBI taxonomy): Eukaryota > Viridiplantae > Streptophyta > Magnoliopsida > Brassicales > Brassicaceae > Moricandia > Moricandia arvensis. The sequence continues at coordinate 74,028 of CAJHQP010000243.1, read as the reverse complement.
TGGTAACACAATGGTCAACCACTTGCTCTCATTACAAGAACAGGAGCCAGAGTATTACACTGACGTCATCATCAAAGGACTAATGATGGTAATAAAAATTCGATCTAATTAAAAACATTATTAAGTTGAGAGATAATTAATCTAATTTGTAACAATATAATACAAAAATACTAAATAATATAGTTTACAAATAATAAAAATAAATTTAACTTTTATGAAAAATATAATTATTATAGTTTATAAATAATAAATTATTTTCTTATGTGTAGTATAATATTTCAAAAATAAACAATTTATAAGGTATTTATAATTTATAGAACATTGCTAATTGAGAAATACCCTAGGATATATTCAAAAAAGTTTTTGTTATAAAAGAAGACTTAAAAAAGAAAAATAATCATAATAAATTTTATCTTTTGGGTTAACTAATCTATACTTAGGATTTAGAGTTATGGAGATAAAATTTAAATTTTTAAAGATAATAATAAATATTAAATTTTCAAAATAAAAAAAAATTATTTCAATTATTTTTTTATGGATTATTTTGATAACAAAAACTAAAAAAGTACATTTGAGATATTTTCTCATCCAATTTGTGATATATTAGTTTTATAATTTTGACTTTCTATATTATTTCTATCATAATAGTAAATAATTTACATAGCTCATAATAATAAATAATTTACATAGTTCATAAAGGTAACAATAACTTCCTTTAGAGCAAGTGCTAATTTGTGATAACACACAGGCGATGATGCTTGCCGGAACCGAGACCTCCGCCGTGACCTTAGAATGGGCTATGGCGAACTTGATTAAACATCCCGAAGTGTTAGAGAAGGCGAGATCAGAGATCGACGAGAAGATCGGAACAGGCCGTCTCATCGACGAACCAGACGTCGCCGTCCTTCCTTATCTCCAAAACGTCGTCTCCGAGACATTCCGTCTATTCCCGGTGGCGCCGTTCCTAATCCCGAGAAGACCGACGGAGGACATGAAGATCGGCGGCTACGACGTACCGCGCGACACGACGGTGCTGGTCAACGCTTGGGCTATACAGAGAGATCCAGAGTTTTGGGACGAACCGGAGAGGTTTAATCCGGACCGGTTTGATAACGGATGCGGCAGCGAGTACTATGCTTATAAGCTGATGCCGTTTGGAAACGGCCGGAGAATATGTCCCGGCGCCGGACTAGGGAGGAGGATCGTGACGTTGGCGCTAGGATCGTTGATTCAATGCTTTGATTGGGAGAGTGTGAAAGGCGAAGAGATTGATATGTCGGAGAGTGCTGGGTTGGGTATGCGCAAGATGGATCCTTTACGGGCTATGTATAGGCCCAGGCCCATAATGTCTAAGCTTCTTGTTTAGTTACTAACTAGTCTCTATGTCAAAATGAAAAACATTATGAAATGACTACCGGAAGGGATTATTATTATTACTAACTAGTCTCTATATTAAAAGGAAAAACATAATTCGAAAATAGAAAAAAACTGCATAAAAGACACATTCCATTTATAATAAATAAAATGATATTTCAATAATATAGTTAGGGTAAAATGTACTTTTGCAACTGGACAAATGTACAATAAATAAGTTATAGATTTATTGGTATATTACAAGCGCACTCAAAATTATTTTCGGCTATAAAATATAAAATATTAAGATGAGGCCACAATAAATTTTATTCACTTGGCGAAATCTTCATATCAATTTGGAACATGCAAATTAGAAGCAACAAAGACTTCATTTTGAGCTTCCAAACATTTCTGAAATAAGGAGACGGATAAACTATCAAAATATATTTGTTGTTTTCACATTAAAACAAGACCAATACCAAAATATCTTTTTTCTTAACAATGATACTAAAACGGAAGACCTAATTTTTTGTAATATAATCAATTTACCTTCCGATATCGAATTTTACCCAATGTCTCCTCGAGTAATCTTTCTTGATACTCAATGTCATCTCTTGTTACCCACTGCTTTGGTTTTTCTAAAAAGTACCTTAATTTCAAAAATAAAATCGAAATACTAGCATTAAGGATAATACAAAATAATTGGTACCTATATGTTCTAAAAATATGTACTAATCAAATAAGATGAATACCCTAACTGTTGATTCACTTTAGTCAATTCGCCATTGCATTTGAGGATTTCATCTTCGATCTCCTATTTTGAGAGAATTGAATAGTTAATTGGGCAAATTTCTTAAATATTTTTTTGATTTTTTTTATAAAAATAGAAATTAAAAATGACCAAAATAATGATTAGTTAGGTCTATAGAGTATTTCTCTAGTTAATTTATAAAATAAATTAATGATTATATAAAAGCCATGCATAAAGTTGAGTCCTCTTTTTTTGTCAACATAAAGTAGCATGAACGTTTAATAGCATTTGCAAGTGGAGCGGTTGAACAAGATCCCAAATATAAAAATAAGAACTTTGAAATTTAGATGTATTGCTAGATTAAAGCTTATAATTTTTAAGAACATCAAAATAGTTATTAACTTTTTAGAATACTTCTTAAATCGTTAAATATACTACTAATATTTTTTGAACAAGTTCTAAAAATAATTTGAGACGGCCCTGTAAAATAGATTCCTTTATATAAAGTATTTATAAATAATTAGAAAAACATCTATCTACATACCTTTGATCGAGTTTGAGAGTGAATCCCATCGTCAAAATTTTCTTTGTGCCTATTATAATAAAATTAAATATACTCACTTGTCATAAAATACTATAATATATAAGGCAAACATTTATATAATTTAAACATAATAGATGTAAAATGAATTCATTAACCTCATGATCGATTCATGATGTTGTGATTCTAAACGCATGATATCGATCCACTGTCGTATAAACTATATACCCATACCAAAAAAAAGATCCAAATTAGATATATTGAAAAATATATGTTGATGTCCAAAATAATTATGTAAAGTTGGCTTGGTTATTAAGAATACTTACCGCTTCATCTTGGACTTGGAGTCTGTTAGTTGAACCGAGCAGTTAAAATCCCAATAGGCCATGCACATATAGATGTTTATCAAATTACCATTAAAAACGGGCTATTATTTCAAGTTCCTTGTTGTATTAACACAATAAATGTACCTTGGACGTATAGGTACATCCATATACTTCTTTATAGTCTCTTCCAGCCTATAATTATATCGTTGGTTATACAAGCAAATAATTATTATAAATTTAACAACATATTAAAATTGACTCGGAAGAAAAATTATAAAAATATATATGATTTGATATCAAAAATCCACTTATGATGAAATAATAAATATAAGAATTACAAGAAAATAAATGAGATTTAACTAAGTTTTTGACAAATAAACAATACCTTGTTTTCGTATCAAACATGAAAAGTTTACCGGCAGGTGAGAAAAAAAAGAGAACCATCTGAACATCACAGAGAATAAATAGTTCATAAGCTTTTTTTAGAAGCCCATTTTTTCTTTTGGCAAATGCAATATTTCTTTGTTGTCTATCGACTATTTTTCTCATCTGTATTTTCACTCTCCCCATTTTTTCTTTAGGTTGTACCTTCTTTCTACCGTTTTCTTCTTATTCATTTGTGTTTATCAAGTATTTATATAGTTATGTGAAGGCTTAATATGTCCAGAATCTTGTAGATTTTTTTCAGTAAATTGTAATTAATAAAATTAATAACTTTAATAAATTAAATTTATTTTAGTAAAGCTACTAAGATTATTATTTTTAATTAATATCTTATTCACCGCGTCATAATCATAGAAAGTGATTGGTTGAAAAAACCAATATATTTTGTCATTTTAGAGTTGTACAATTAAATCGTGTATGTGGTAGTTGTGGATATCTTCAAATCAATGTATGAATAGTAACAATTAATTATCTGTTGTATATTTATTATAGATAAATTTTAAAATATATTATATACTAAACAATAACTTATGTATAAAGTAGGATTTTTAATAAAAAATACTGTTATTAAATTTTGTTAAACTTTTAATACTATTTTTTTTCTATCGAGTTTAATATCCAAATTATTATTTTCCTCACATTAATATGCTAAATTTTAAAATTATGCTCATTTTAGCCACTGGAAAGGATTATTATTGTTACTAACTAGTCTCTATGTTAAAAGGAACATAATGTCTACTTTGTTTAATGTTCTAGAAAATTTAAGTTATTGTTTATAATCCGAAAATAGAATAGTTAGGGTAGAATGTATTTTAGAAACTAGACAAATGCACAATAAATAAATTATAGATTTATTGATATATTACAAGTGAACTCAAAATTATTTCCAGCTATATAATATAAAATATTATGGTGAGAATCCAAAATAAATTTTATTTATTTGGCGAAATCTCCATATTAGTTTTAAACATGCAAATTAGAAGCAGCAAAAACTTCATTTTGAGCTTACAAACATTTCTGAAATAAAAAACAGATAAACTATCAACATATATTTGTTGTATTCACATTAATATAAGACCAATACCAAACATCTTTTTTTTCCTAACGATGATACTAAAACGTAAGACCAATTTTTTTTAATATAATCAGAATCAACGACACTACATTTTTGCTTTATGATTCCAATCTAGTTTCATTACTAGAGATTATTGTCTGAAATCTAAAAATGTATTAAAAAAACGATTAGAAAAGAAGAAAGATTATAGTATTTGATTTCATACAAATGTAAAAATCAATCCAACAACAAAGATTTTCACATATCATATGCTATTATTGAGTCTCTCTAATCTTCGTGATAGTAAAGGGATTTTTCACGTGCCCTAGTTTGAGAAAGGGAGTATAATATCCTGACAAAATCCAACATAATAATTTAGGACAAATATTTTTGTAGTATAAATGTTGAGTACGATGATAATTTAATATACGCACACAACATTAATTGTCATAAAAGATAAAAGAAAAAGTCAAAGACGACGTGGAGTGAAGTGGACCCTACTTGTGATTTGGGAAGATAAAGAACAAAACCTTCGACCACCGTTTTGGTTATGCTTTCTCCGTCGTCTCTCAGTCGTGTTCGTCACCGCCTGTTTTGAATCCATCTCCGTGTCGATCCGACGCTTAATCGATGAAGATTCACCTCGCGAGCCCAATTGGTAAGTTCTCTCTGTTCTCTTAGGGTTGTTTTTTGCATCTGAAATTGTTTTTGTTTCAATCGACGATAAAAGCTTCAAACTTTCGTTAGGGTTTCCAATTTGGGCATTTGCGTATCTGATGATTGTTCATGAAAGTGATGACCTTTTTGGGATTTTCTAGGGATTTTAGGTATGAAGTCGAAGGTAGAGATGAGTGATGATCCGATCAAGAAGGACCATTGTTTCTATAACGTGGAGGATCATTCTAGTGGTGTAGATGATGAAGAGGTTGTTGATATATTGGAATGCTCTTCTAGTGACATGATTGGAGTCTCGGAATGTAATGATGACACTGATGTCTGCTCTAGCTCCTTTAGTGGTACTCTTTCTCTACATTATGATGAGTCTGAACAAACAGCTTCTAACGATCAAGAAGCTGACTCCATCATGTGTACTGATGCTGCTGCTTCTCTGCCTTTCTTGGTGAGGTAAGCTCCTCCTCTTTAGTCACGGTTCCATGAAGGTTTGTTGTGGTGTTAAACCAATAGCAGAGTGGTAGCTTTGTTTATGTTTATGAGTTACTTTACTACTACTTAGTTGTGTCTCTTATATATCTCCTTTTAAGGAAGTTTGAGATAAGATTTGCTCTGTTACTGTTATTGGTTATGCAATTATTTTGTTTTCTTCCTTTTTTTTTTTATGGCAGGAAGAAGAAGCTGAGTGATCACTGGAGGAGGTTTATACACCCTATAACGTGGCGGTGCAAATGGCTTGAACTCAAAATCAAAGAGCTTCAGAACCAAGCAGGGAAGTACGACAAAGAACTACAAGAATCTTGCCAAGCCAAGCAACTAGAGTTCGAAAATCTCAGATCAGAAGAAGTTGGAGTTAAGGCATTGTCTCTTCTTCCATGTCATGCTATGAAAACCAGACTCAAGAAGAGGAGAAAGAGAAAGCGAATTGAAGAAGCGTCGTCAGATGTTTCTTCCTATGCATTAAACCATAATCTCTTCTCTTATCACGGTATGTTCTTGTGGGGGTGTTCTTGTTCAGTGTTTATTTGATATTACTACTTTTAATACTTTATCTGATCTCTTTACAGAAAACCGAAAATCTTTTGGCGATCTTTGTGATAACTCTCGCAACCTAGGTCTGGTATTCTGAAACCTCATCTCTTAATCCTGTAGAAAACCTTTGATCTTTATGTTTTCTTTTTTAATCATCAGATAATAAGAATAAGAACTCCAAGGAAGAGGCAGTTTTCTGTGAGGAGGAGACATGGCCTTTTGAGTTTAGAGAAGGTGATGCGTTCTTGGAAGAGATACTTTTGAAGATTGGAGCATTAAAGCTAGAAGTTAGTAACTTGAAGAACCGAGTAGACAAGTTGGTGAATGAGAATCCATGTAGGTTCTCCTCGGAGCCTGAAGACGACGAGACAACAGATATCTTATTGTCTGAAATGATGGCTTCAAGGCAAAGAGAAGGAAAGGCCATTGTTCCCGGTAAGAAGCAACAAACTTCAGTTGAGGAAGAAGGTTCATCAAGACCTGTAAGTTTCTGTAAAACCCTTGTAATAACTTTACAAAAACTCTTTTGTTCTCATATATGCCTCTTCTTTTAACTCAATGCAGGTAAGGATCAGAAAGCCACGCAATCTTGACGTAAAGGAAGAGACTAAGCGAAAGAGACGTAGAGTTACAAAAGAGAAGCCGCCTAAACGTCCCAACAGGCAGAGAAAGCGAGGGAAACGAAGGTTAGTAGGAGGAAGAAGATCCTAAAATGCTTTGGGAAGCTTTAATAAAACAAGTCTGTTTTGTTTTTTATAATTAAACTCCTTTTTAAAGTACAGAGAGAGAGATATCTATTAAAACGGTAGCGTTTCCATTCTTCGTGTAATAAACTCGTCATCAAGTTTATAACTACATGATGGTGTTTAGAAAGTTATATACAAGGGGAAGTTCAGACAAAACTACTTACATCTGTCCCTATACAAGTGTTTATCTACCAAAAATCTAAACATTGGCAATGTAATCTATCGGGAAAGCCTGCTCCAGCAGAAGGACCGAGCACAAGGTGTTCGATCTATTTTCTTGCTTCTTAACAAGTGACGAGAGATGAGGAAGAATAAAGAGCACAGGAACAAGCTTCTTAGAAACCGATGCCATCCGCTACAAGCTCCGATCATCTCTCCGGGATGTCATTGATCATATAAAACAAAAACATCAAATCAGTTTCTGATTAACAGAGAAGACAACTTCCTCTATAAAGTCTTGAAAGAGATAAATAAGCAAAATCTTATTCCAAATTAAGTTTATCTAAAAAGCTTGAAAATTTTATAATGAAAATAAAGCTTTGAGGAAAACGTTCTGTTGTTCTTTTTTTTTACAAATTCAAAATCACCCAAAAAAACATACATATACGCACACAAGAAAAAAAATGAATTTTACATATTAAAAAATACGAGGAAATTTTTTTATACTTTGATTGATTACAAGGACTTTAGTGCTTATAAGTGTCAACATAAATAAATCAAGTAATCTCTAACGATCTTTGACTGGATACCATACTCTATTTGTTTTCACAAATTCACATGTTTTTCCCTTGATCAATCAAGATATAAAAAAATTCCCTACAAAAACTAGAAAAAGTTGAAAACAAAACTTTGAAGAAAAAAGATTTTTTTATATTTTAATTAAAAATAGGAGAATTATTTGTCAAAAAAGAAGTTTATGAGGAATAGAGTCAATGGAAATCAACAATGACAAAAGAGGGTTAAAAAGTGGTACCTTACAAGTAGGTTGGGATAAAAACTTGTCTCAACCAGAAGTACATGTAGCAGGATCTCGATAAGTAGGTTGGGATAAAAACTTTCTTCTAACCGATTGGGATTCTAAGGATATGATTCTTTCTGATGCCCAGAAGAAGAGAGGCAATGGTGAAGTGGTCAGGGGGAAAGCATCATTATTTATAGAATAGATTCTAACGGTAACAAGCAAAAATGATATTTTACATTTATTCAAAAACAATAATAGATTCTAACGGTAACAAGCAACAAGGATATTTTCCATTTATCCAAAAAAAAAAGAGTCAATTACCAAGCAACGGTAACAACCAACAAAGATATTTTACAGTTATTCAAAAAGCAAAAATAAATTCTAACGGCAACAAGTAAAAAGAAAGTCAATTACCAAACCCCTAAAAAAAGGAAATGTCATAGTTAGTCAAGCTATTTCATTTTCTTTATTTTTGGAACACATGTCACGATTTTGACTTTTGGGGCATGTCATAGGACGTTTTATTAGGTCGGCACAACCGTAATCTCCAAAAAGGTATTCACTTTTGTTACACTTGTTTTTTCTGTCATTATGCAACATTATCATATATGTGCTAATGTGAATGTTGAATCATCATATACAATCAGTTATACATTAGTTAACTAAATGCGTGTTGCGTAAATTGCTATAGTGTAAGTTTTCTTATCATATATACACAATTACACATCTTTTTGGTATGCATAGAACGTATGTTTATGCAGTGGGAGGAGGGATACAAATATATCCCTTTCAACAGTTCACATAAATTTCCACTACTCCCTCAAATTTCATTTTCAGATATAAAGTTATGCTTTATTCGAAGTAGAGCTATGTAATACAGAATAGATTCTAATTAACGGTAACAAGCAAAAAGGATATTTTCCATTTATTAAAAACAAAAAATAAGTCAATTACCTAGTAACGGTAACAAGCAACAAGGATATTATACATTTATTCAAAAACAAGAGTAGATTCTAACGGTAACAAGTAAAAAGGATATTTTCCATTTATTCAAAGAAAAAAGTCATTTACCAAACCCCCAAAAAAAAAAGGAAATGTCAGAGCTAGTCAAATTATTTCATTTTCTTTATTTTTTAGTATTTGTTTTTCTTTGAATGAGGAAACTTCAATAAACAAGTCTGATCTTGGGGTTTAATAATTAAACTGTGTTAACTCTAAAGGCATCCTTAAGTGTTTTGATTCTTCGTGTAATAAACTCGTCATCAAGTTTATAACTACATGATGGTGTCTAGAAAGTTATAAGAATATTTAAGTTAAAAAGCATTATTTCAAATACATTCTTCTTGAGAGTTTGGCAGAGACAATGGCCATAATGGTCACCGTAGGGACGAATATAACATCAGGTATGAGTTTAATGAACTTCAGCTGAGGAACATTCTCTCCTGCTCTCTTAGCCGCCATAGCTGCCGGGGGAGATGCTATTCCGGTGATCATAGTGACGTCATCGAGTTTACTTGGTTTCACTTTCTTTGCAATGAACTCTGTGAACACTTTCTTCTTCTCTTCCTCCTCTTTGGCGTCCTTCCACCGTGTGAAACAAGCCTAACTAGTCAAAACATTGTGTTAGAGAAATAGTTATAACAATTTTACGTGGAGAATTACAAATGTATTCTTGCCTTTATTTCGTCAGGGGTCGGGAAATCAAAGTGCCGGCCTGGTAAAGCCGAGTTGAAGTTGCTACACATCAAACATATCAAAGTATAGTTATGTTCCTGATCATAGCTTTTACAAAGACTACTGATATCTAATGGAACCAATGAGTGATTCTTACTTGAAGATGTCTAAAACAGCAACGTGGAAGTCGTCGAAGTTGTTGATAGCTTTCTTGGTGAATTGTTTGTAGAGTGAACCCATTACCATATTCATCATCTGCGTTGGTGGTACCCCTATACAACCAAATATTACCCAAAATCATTGTTCTTTTCTTTCTAATACATAAAAAGGAAAGTTTATTAGGTTAAAGAAATGAGCGCAAAAACCTTTTCCGAGAAAGCCCATTGAACCCCCCATATTGATCTTAGAAGTTAGTCTTTAGAAGAGAACAAATGTATTCACGTACGTTTCATGCATATTTGTATTTGATGTTGGAGGAATCGGTGACTTGTCTTGGTGGGTTTAGGTCTTTGCAAAGCCAAGAATCTCCATAATCTCATGCACAAGACCTTTGTTTAAGTATAAATTGTGCTTTCTTAAGGTTAACAATTACAAAAAAAACTTTCCTAACCGTGTTATTATTAATTTATCCCTTGGCAAACTTTAAAACAACAAAGGCATTTCTTTTTCTTAAAAGATGTTCTCTTTGGTCCTTTTGTAACGTCTGTAAATGCTTTTTAAGCCTTTTGGAACCAACTTTGCTTGAAACTTGTGTTTACGTACTATTCTCTATGAATAGATTTCATTAAATGATGTGTTCAAAAAATAATTAAAAAAAAATTCATTAAATGAAAATGAAGTAATATACTTTTAATCAAAGTATGGGGAGTGACGTGCTTATACTTCTCACCCTCCTCTCTTTGTATCAAACGGTATAATAATTTGGTTATTAGAATATGTTACATCAATTAGTTTTTGATATTTATGGAAAAGGAACTATATAGTAGCGTTCCATGCAGCTAATTTAGAATAAGCTAGATCACTGAGAACTAAAAGAGGAAACAAATATTTAAAAGAAAAGGAAAACCAAAGGATTTGATTGAAAGAAACGTAAATGAGTGGATACATTTTGGAATATCAGAGAATGGAGTTGATGAAGATAATAAAAAAAAAAAAAGATTTGCATCTAATCAATCCTTCAATCATCCGATATTTTTTTAAAGTTAATGGAGGCAATGAACCCATCCTTACTAGATACGTCCTGCATCCACATCCGTAACACTATCAAATAGCCTCTACCTCAAAAAGTTATGCAACAGTTATTCTTACCTTCCAGTTTTCATTTACTGCATGTTTAAATAGATACCAAACTCGTAAAACTAACATTATAAGTCAGTAAATTAGTTCATGTACTCAGCAATATAAACATCTATAAAGAGTTATTGGCATTGATTTTCTTATTGTTCATATATGTCCACATAAACATTAGGATATTTCCACAAGTTAAAACTATGTTATAATGATTTTTTTCAATGAAGAAATCGGACTCATCACTAAATACTATTGTCTGCCAAAATAAGAACAATCAATATGTCAAATAACTAATAATAACAGTGTCATCACTGACAGATCTGAGGTTTATTTTTGAGTTATTTGCATAAAGTGCCCTATTTGGCACCTATAATTAGAGATTTGCCATGATGTGACAATCACTTTTCTTTGGACTATTTTGCCTTTCTCCACACTCTCTCTCTTCTCTTTGACTTCCCCCTTTTCTTTTTTCTCTTCAATCCTTAATTATTTTACAAATCTCTATCATTCTATATACAATTAAATTTTAAATTTCATTATTTTTTCATAAGTGGCTTTGAATCCTCAAATTTTTCACCTTTTTTTTCTCTCCAATCCCTAATTATTTTACAAATCTCTATAATTCTATATACAATTAAATTTTAAATTTCATTATTTTTTTCATAAGTGAATTTGAATCCTCAATTTTATGATGATATCAATTTTCTGGGTTTTAGATTCGACGTCGTGTTAGCGGTTAACAAATATTGTAGACGTTAACCGAAGTGTTAGTTGTTAACAATTATTTTTACGCTTCGCGTTAATAAATGTGTTCGCTGTTAACAAATATTGTAGACGTTAACAGAAGTGTTAACTGTTAACAATTATTTTTACGCTTCGCGGAAATAAATGTGTTGGCTGTTAACAAATATTGTATACGTTAACAGAAGTGTTATATGTTAACAAATGTTTTTACGCTTCGTGTTAATGAGAGGAAAGAGAAAGAGCATTCTCGGCATTTTCTTGCCAAATGGTTGTGTCAGTGTCCCTCATGTCCAATCAATGATATTTTGCTAATTTGAGCTTCAAATATGGGTAGTTCACTAAATCACTCTTTATTTTTAGTAATAAATAAAAATTAAATTTTCATACAAATGAAAATGAAGAAAACAAACGGTAATAATCAATTAAATAAAACTCACAGTCACAACGCCAAAAGAAATAGACAATCGTAGGGTCAAAAAAAAAACTAAAATAATTTAAAAAGCCATAACGAGAACGGCCCAGGCGGTTGCAGCCGCTCCGACCGCTGCTACATTCCGCAATGCCCTTGTGCTCTCTGCTCCACTCTGCATTCATAATAATAATTCCATATAAAATATTAAATATAATGAAAATAAAACTGGATGTAATATTGTTGATCTAATATATACCTTATCGTCGGCGGATGTGGCCGGACCGGGAGACATGGCGTCGGAGCTAGGACCAGGAGCTTCCATCGGTGGTGCAGGTGGGCTGTCAAGTTCGGGAGCCGGAGCCTTTGCGGTTTGATGCTTCTTACCCTTGCTTGGAGCCGGTGCATCGGCTACTGGAGCTGAAGCAGGTGGAGAGCTCACTGGAGCCGAAGCCTTTGGTGAAGGAGACGGAGGAGAGGTCACGGGAACAGGAGCTTGCGGCGGAGACGAGGTTAGAGGAGCTGGAGATTTTGGTGCTTCCACGGGTGAGGAGGAGGGAGAAGTAGTTGGAGCAGAAGGAGATTTAGTCGGAGAGGTGGCCGGAGATTGGCCACCGACACCGGCGACGACGATGCAGATCAATGTAATAGTTAGGAGGCAGTTACGTTCCATTATTTTTTCGTGTTTTGATCCAAAAGAGAAGAATAGAAAATCGAGAAATGAGTGAAGAATGTAAGAAAATGATTTTTGGTTAATTTTTGTTGTGTGTTGGTGAAAGAGAAATGTTTGTGTGCTTAAATATATATAGTCAATGAAAATAGATTCAGACCGTTGATTAGAAAAAAAAAAATCACAGACAGATGTAGCCGTTGAGTGTAGAACCCTACAAAACCTGTAAATAATTAACGTTGGGCCGTTCACTAGCTTTCTTTTTTTGTGTATTTTATTTATGTAGGGTTCACTAGCTTTATTCTTACAGTTAATTTTATTCTATTATAATTGTCTGGTGATAAAACTATTATAATGTTCATGATAAATTATTTATATTTGAATGCAACATGGAAAAAAATGTATCTAATAAAACAACAAAAAAGAAAAAAAATAAAAATAAAAATAAAAACAAACAAACAATGTATTTGGTTGAAATGTATACAAGGAAAGACAAATCATTGATTGATACCACACACATACATACATCTCCTCTAGCTTTATATTTAGATTTCCTTCAATTACTAATATAATTTATTTTTTTTGGCATTGTCTATCTTTCTCAGATCTTCTTTTCCTTTTTGTTTTTGTAGAAAATATTTGTTTCCTAAATTTTATTTTTGCATTATTTTAGAAAAAAATACAGCTCACTATGACTGCTATAACAACTAGCACTTTCATTCATTGTATTTCAGAAACTTAATTTCCTTAATCCTCATACCATAAGTAAGGAGTAATCTTTGTTTTTTTTTTGAGTAATGAGTAATCAATAGATTGGAAATATATATGCGCATACAACAACGGAAACAGAATCAAACAGTCGAACCAATGATGAAGACATGCATTGCTTAGGAATTAAGATTTTGCTTTTCTTTTGCTTCTTACCACTTTTGTGCCATGCGTGTTCAAAGTTAAGGTTAACATTATTTTATTACAAAAGTGTTCCAAATTAAAACACAATGGACACAAGTCGAAACTTGGACACAGGTCGTCCGTTGACTTTCTTATAGTTTTTTTTTTTTTTGACTCGAATCTTAATAACATTAATATTTTTGGATGAAGAACAATTGAGATTAACTTCAGATAAACAAGCTTCATATATTAATCACACTATTAATAGTACAACACTTCGTGAATCATAAGCAACACATTCATTCATGTGGACTTGTGATTTGTAAAGAGAATGAAAGTTCATATAATATAGAGATACATTATTCAAACTGCAAAATAAAGTTATATGAGTTGTCAAAAAAAAAAAAAAGAAAAACCTATCAAATTTGTTTTTGTTTGTTTTGTAAGACACAACAAACATCACAAACCCGAGGATTTATGACTGAAACACAATGTTTCTTGCAGCTCATTCTGGTTGGTTAGAGACAAAGATTGTGAAACTCAATCATTGTAAGAGCTAAGCGCCGCGACAACCGATCCGGTTGTTGAAAAAGCCGAGGAAACTTCCGAGTGGTCTCTCCACGACGTGTTGATTTTCAAGGAAGGGTATAACCAAGACTTAACCGAAGCAACAAAGGAATCCGGTTCAACATTAAGTATAGCTTCCCAATCGATCTGTAACCCTTTAGGGATACTCTCAGTGAACTCCATATTAGCAGCTAGCAGAAGTCCTAGTAACACTACAAATCCTGTTACTGCTGTCCCTCGAGCTAACGGCATAAAATTGTACCTGCCAAAGTAAAACACCAACATGTTCTGAGTAATCAGTCAATAATCATATATGTTCAAGTTTGTCATTGTTAAGTTACCAGTAATATGTCATGCGCAAGATAGTGTCTCTGACGGTTTCTAGAGCGTCGAGGTTGGTAGAACCGTAATTATCTCCACAATACGCATTGCACAAGGCCTGTGGATTCATATGGAGATTTTTTTTTTTTGAGTTTAAGAAAAAATAAAAGTAAACTATAACGCTTTAGGTGGTGTTTACCTCCCAAGCTGAGGTCATTTCTTCATCAAAATCACTCCACCTCGCAGGTGTACATGGAGTTCTTATTGCAAAATCATACCCAAGACTTCCCCTGGATTAAGAGAACAAAGAGGATATTAGTTCACGAAAGTGATAATCTGTGAAAACAATTGCGTAGAAGGATAGATTACGGTTTTTTAATGCAGGTGATTCTAGTTCCTTCAAGGTGTTTCCTGAACATAATAACCAAAAGAGGAAACATAGTCAAGCAAAAAACAAACAAAAAAATAAACTGCAACGGTGAAGAGAAGACTTGTGGTTTTATAGTAATAAACAAACAAATTTACCCTTCGAATGCGGTACTGTGGCACCAAGTAGCCACCCAGAAATCCTCACCAACAATTTTGTGTAGCTCTTCACACGTTTCTGCACGCATTATCTGCATCCCGTTTGGGCAATTTCAGTAAGAAAACAATATGAAAAAAACGAGAATCATTCACATATACGCAAGAAGAAAAGGAAGACTGACTTCTTCTATCTTCTCATCTTTAGATAGATCAATCACTTTATCTGCCTTGCTCCGTACACAGCGTTTCTCCTTGATGATGGTCTTTGCAAGATTCAGGGTTCTAAAGTTTCATATAATGGAAAATTGATCATTCCATGGGATGAGAAAAAATCCATGATTGAATACATGAAAAATTCTCACGTTCTATGCAAACTTTATACCTTTCGTAATTTGGGAAATAGCGTATTACTTTAGCTTGTCCGAGTACCATTGGCGTATGAGAACCAAACCCAGAATTAAACTCTTCACTGCAAATGGCATAATCAAATGAAAATTAAATTCAGAAACTGAAGGTCAGAGACTCGAAGATGGCAAGATGCTGAGTCAGTTCTAAGAACCATTACATATCACCCACTTATATAAGCATATAGCATACTGAACATTTACCTTAGTTTGTTAACCCACACAACTGGGTCACAAGGCTCTGAAATTTGTCTCCATCTGACAGCAGACGAATAAACTTCTTGCCAAGACAACATAAAGCGGCCAGATGATCGATCTTCTAGTGAGGCATATCCAGTTGACGTTTCAATGGAAGTGCTAGTACTACACCCAGAACCACCTCTATTCTGGCTAAGCATGTTGAGTCTCTCTCTCCTACGGTTTCTCTTCCCATTTTTCGCCGTGCCTTTGTTTGAATTCCTCCACTCTATGCGCCAAGCTTTTGAAACCTTTTGAGCAATTTCTAGCACAGCTAATCCTGCCATACGGTGCTGGAGAATCATGGAAACACAACTGATTAATGGTACACAATGATGATAGTTTTGCCAGGAGAGGCTAGATTTCAGGCGCAAAAATATATGCAAATTCGAGTATAGTAGGGATATATATATAAATAGATGCAACAGACCTTCTGGGACAGGAAAAAAAAAGAGAGCAGCTATGAGTTTTATAATGTACCATTGAAAAGGTAGATACTCCAAGTATTGCTTACCTGACGTCTGTTGGGTAAGAAACCGGGACAATCATATTGTATTCTCTTGCCAATTAGATCAGTGAAACGAAGAAGATTCGCCTTAGGTTTGGTTATTGCAAGATCTTGCTTTTTCAGTTTACCCTTCTTAAGGGATTCTCGTAGGGGAGGTTGCCTGTAAACCTTTTCACATACATCTTTTGGGTGTAATCTTTTGCACCAGTACTCCTGTAAACACATAGGAGAAGGAAAATCACATACAACACGTGAAAGAACTCACAGTCATCTCATATAGTTATACCAATTAAAAATTCAGACTTTGAATTAGTTTAACTATTTGATACTTAATAGTAAAGTCACGCTTTGAAGACAGTTATATTTTCATCAGCACACTGAATGTACAAGTTTGTTGCCGTATGATATATATGTCAAACACCAAGTACTTCTTAGACATTCTTAATTCCATGGCTCATCGCTGGGTCTATGTTTATTCTAGCTGGAATAAACTAAATAGAAACAGTAGACAGGTGAAGAAAGAAAAAGTCGGACATTGTGGAAACATCAGAAATATCGAGAGAGAGAGAGAGAGGAATATCACCTTGAACATTGGATCTATGTCACCATCAATATCAAAGCAGAAAAACTCACTACTAACTTTGGAAGCCGTGTACAAGGCAAGCTCTTTCTGCGGAATAAAAAATGGATAAGATAACTATTAATTGTGAAGGAAAAGTTTAGCGCAGCTGCATATGAAGCATCCAATATTATTGAGTAAAGAGAGTTTTCATTGCTCAGTACAAATATACAAAGCAGTACTATCAGATAAATAAGGCCATGCTATTAGAATATAGCAATGCAATATCCTATCATTACAGGTTGCTACAAACAAAATTGTAGCAAGAAAGTAATCTTGCAAATAACATTTTCAATTTAATCTTTCAATCAAGGCACCCTCTGGGTTATTAACAAAGAAGACAATATTTTGGAACCTGATAAAATGCCAAGCATTGAAGAACAAATTTCTCCACTGCATCAAGTTCCACATCCACTGTAGCATCGTAGTCCTTAACCTGTGAGGACATGCGAGTAATAAAGAGAGAATCTCCTTATAAACTGTAGCAATAAAGTTGAAATACAAATCTTTAATCATTTACCGCTTCTCTATACTCTCCTACAGCATGATGGCAGGAACCTCGTAGGTACAGGCACTCTATCGAGCTCTCAATGCTCAAGCCAATAGATAATTCTTGAATAGCCTTTCTGAAAAATAAAAAATACCACAAACAACTACATGTGAATAATATCACTGATTTAAAGACCAGCCTTGCAGATAAATCCCAAGGTGATTATGACCACCAAAATATCAGTATCTATTAGAACATCCTTTTGCTCAAGCGCAGATCTTTTAACACCAAGAGGAAGGAGAAGAAAAACTTATTAGACCATATCTCGAAGTACACACTGAGATATACGCAAAATACTAGGGAGAGTTAGGTAACATGCACATTAACGAAGGCATATTTTCCCCTTTAACCTCCACTTTCCAGTAATCTTAGTCTACACTAGCGAATAGCGATACATACCTGTGTTCACCTAATCCATGAAAAACTAATCCACGCAAATGATAGGCCTTCCAAACCCTGGTCAAGACAGGAAAATTTCCATGACTACGATGGCGAAGCAAGAAATAGTGGCAACATGTAATAGTTCATCCCCACTAAGAGCTACCTGTTGTCGACTTGTAGAACCTGATCAATGCATTCCAAAGCCTTGCTGTGGTCAGCCAACTCTTGATAAAACTGCCAAGAAAAGCAAGGAAACAACATCAATTACAGTTAAAAAAGTGTGAAGGGTATCATAGTCACTTGATTAAAGCAAAAACTTGGGTAAGCCAACTAAAATCAGGTCATTTTCCAATGGCAGAACAGAAGTTGCTTTCAGGAAATTTTTTAAGTGTTTGCCTCAAAAATCAATGTAAGAATTCTTCAATTAGAAGTCTCACTAGCTTTACAGAAAACAAACTTCGTTTATTCATCATCATATGCATGGAACCCCAGATTGATAAAGAAAGAATAAAGCAATGAGCAAAATACTGTTTTCATGACAGTTAAGCTAAATAACTGAAAATTATATAGAAAACGCATAATTGTATATAAATTAGTATATGTGTGTTACCTGGGCGAGATGTAGCCAAGCTTCAAGATAATTACTATCCAGCTGAATGGACTTCAAATGTGCCTCTTCAGCCTTTTTATATTCACCAAGAGATGCAAAAGCTAGTCCCTGGAAAGATCAACAAAGTTTTGCTAAGAAAACATATGCGGACTTGGTCATTGTGAGCGACCAAGAATAACAACAAAGATAGTCTTACCAAATAAGTATATGCGGACTTGTTATCTTTCTCTTGCTTCAGACATACAGATAAGTCCTTTACAGCAGCAGTGAAGTCCTTAGATCTAAAATTAATAATACCTGAATTAATTGAGAATGTCAGTGGTAATAATACGTGAATACAGTTATTAAGATATCAAAACTGAAATAGGTAGCAAGATGCAAAAAGGAAACTCATCATAAAGACACTTACCCCTTTCATGCAAAATATCAGGTGATTTTGGCTCCAATTCCAGTGCTCGAGTCAAATCTTCAACCGCCTATCACCAAAGAGTAGCTTAAGAGTGTGTACAAGAAACGTTTCTGAAGTTTTACCCATAAAATGCAAGCAATAAACAGGCTTAAACACAGACATCAATCAATGAATGTGCAGGGGCATATAGAGGCCCATCAAATACATTTATTGTCTATGCTTTTAGCTCTGAATAAAGAACAGAAGCAGAGAAGACATGGAACCACTAACCTCAGCAAATTCCCCAAGAGCAGCACGAGCCTGTCCTCTCCGCTTCCAGGCCTCACCTGCCGCTGGGTTCGATTGAATAGCCTGACCAATAGGAGAAAAATCTGTTAACTTAACCCACTAAGGTAACAACTCTTGTTAAATATACGAATACCTTAGTAAAATCATCAATAGCATTTTCTAGCTCTCGTTGGAATGCATAAGCTGTCCCTCTTCCAATAAGTGCCTCAGGGTAAGTAGGTTCTTCTTTAAGCACCTACACAGTGCACACAGATAAACTAAACGGAAAAAAAAAATTGACCCATTCATTTCTACCAAACAACCTTGAAGAAGAAGGTAAACTATGAGAAACGAAAAGCAAAAGACACTTGCCAGAGATAAAAATCACCAAAGAGGAGTACATGAAAAAATTACCTTATCAAAAATAGATATAGCTTTCATGTAGTTTCCTTCGTTCACCTGGTGATCGAAACAAGAGCTCAGTGATTAAGAGTTTGTAAGCTATACCTCAACACCAGTAAGGTACAGCACAAAATTCCCTTTTCCTATATGTTTTTAATGTATTGCTGTACCTGTGCAATGCCTCTAGAAAGTCGAAAATCCACACTTATAGAATGGGTTTCAGATATTCTTGCAATGGTGCACTTCTTATTTATCTTGGTTTCATCGCTAACTCCACAACGTGCCTTAGCTTTAAGGCTCAATTTGCTAATGGATCCGGACTTACTACTTAACTTATTTCCAATAACCGACAGATCCCCTAACCGATCAGAAGTTTCAGATAAATCATCATGCAAATCAGAACCATTACAAGGTTTAGATGAAGAACCATTGATTTGGCTACCAGACTTTACATTCTCTTTTTCCTTATACGCTGATCCATTACGTAACTCGGAACTACCACCAGATTCTTTGTTTGTCTTGGAAGCATCCTTTGAAACACTATTTATCTTTGAGTGCTCATCCAATTCCCTAGACGACTCATCTGTGTTTCCATTGCTACATGCTCCTGACTCAGAAACAGCCATACTCGAGGGTACTTTGCACGCGTTATCGCTTGTCCCAAAAGCCGTATCATGGTTGTTAATTTTCTCACCAGACTTCTCAGTAGCACATGATCCTAGAGGCGAGACAGGGGTCTCTTGCCTTGTGGTCTCAGCAGCACGATGGTTATCAATATCTCGCCTTGCAGCATTAAGTAGTTCATCTAATTCAAGTAGTTGCTTCACATCTGCAGTCTGCTGCAAAGCAATGTTGTAACCTTGCTCCAAAACAAGAACAGCTTCCTGTTTTCTCCCCAAAGCCAAAAGAGCACGTCCTACATGAAGTAACAAAACTGAGCTCACACAGTGATTCAAACCTTAATCAACCATTTCCCCAATGACTCTAGTACCAAAGCTATCGCGAGAATCATACTCAATCCCAGATATATAAGAAGAATCAATACTCTGTGAACACTAGTGAACTAACCTTTGAGTAGATAAGCTTGAATGGCACAAGGCTCAAGCTGAAGAGCCTTGTCACAGTCCTTAATCACATGCTTGTGAAGCTCCAGTTGATTATAACAAAAAGCTCGATTGCTGAAATTGAGATTCAAAAGAGAGAGAAAGAGTCAGAGATCAAACTGATACCGATCCGGATTGAAATTGAAGATCCGAAAAACCAACCATATATCCAGAATCGAGCACTGCTTAGCAAGGAGCGAATCGAGAACTCGAATCGCTTTGGACCAGTTCCTCGAGCTACAGTGCTTCGCCAATTCGAGTCGCTCCGATGCTACCGCCGCCGTTGTCGCCATTAGCTAACGAGCGTGCCCTGTCTCCGATGGCTTGGTGGTGTTTTATTGTTCGTGGCCGTCGAGAGGTGAGGGGTAAAATGGGAAATAAGAGTGGTGAAAATTGCCCAAGAGAGAAGACTTTTGAAGAAATTAAAGTTAACGATGATGATGGTGCTTGTGGTGGAAATCAAATCTTTGGGGGAAAAGAGTGAACTGGCACACGTGTGAAGTTTCCCGTCACGTGACCAAATGGGCCAGCCCACTTATCATTGCCGTCTTAATGGGCTATCTCAGTATACTTACGTCGGTTCTAATAAAAACCGAATTAATATTGAACCAAATCTCGACCGATCGGTTTATTATAAATCCTTGTTGTTCAACATTGGTATTGCTAGTTCTTCAGAAGCATTTGGATTCAATAGAGAAATTATGTTTTCAAAGTAACTCATTAGACTTATACAAAATTTAAAATCTAATGAAAAGCCTCCTACAAGATTCTTCTTGATCTTCTTCTTCAACTCCTAAGCAGAGTCAGTTCCGGTCAACAAAGATTTGGCCGGAGGGATCATAGCCACAGCGAACCGTTCGTCCTTGGAATACTTCTTTCTTAAAGCTCCCTTCTTACTACTCTCACTCCCTTCTTGTTGCTGCTGCTGCTTCCATTGCTGAAACGCCAGTAACTTCGCACAATCCCTGTTTCATCATTGTAAACAATCATTAGCTTGATGAAAAAGAAAGTGGAGAGGATCTTTCATTTTATTTTACTCACATGAGCTGAGTTTCAGAATAGCCGGTGTGATGCTTGAGAGTGTTGGTCCAAATGGGAACTTGGTGAAGTGCTGATCTTGCTGCGTAGATTGCAGCTGCAGCAACCATTGATGGGCTGAACATTATGGTTGTGTCGTAATGCATTACACCTAACTCCACCAGATAGTGCACCATATTCTCCATCTGAAAACATA
Source organism: Moricandia arvensis (assembly GCA_905132765.1). Classification (NCBI taxonomy): domain Eukaryota; kingdom Viridiplantae; phylum Streptophyta; class Magnoliopsida; order Brassicales; family Brassicaceae; genus Moricandia; species Moricandia arvensis. Next base: position 52,333 of record CAJHQP010000243.1, on the reverse strand, counting down.
AAACAAGACCCTGTTGAAATAAGAAACTAATGGGAGAGACTGTAAGAAAAGAAAGCTCTCTTACTCGTTGGTCTGCAATGGAAGCTTTGATGAAACGTGCGAGGAAGACATAATGTGTTGGAACTGTCAAGTACCACTCAAGTGTAGACAGTATTGTCTTTTCCATCACCAGAATCTGTTTGTGACTGTACGCATGGTCTGCAATGTCAGCTAGATCCTCCACCTACAAGACAAGATTACGTTTTAAACTTAGCTATATCAATCAAATGGATCTAAAGTTATTTGTTTGTTTTCATATACCTGTGGTGGCCAGATCTCTTCGTATTTGGATGACATGAGAAGAGCACTGAGTCCAACCAGCTGAAGTTCTTTTCTAGGTACTGGCTTAGCCGACAAGAACCGATCCATGATGTTAACAGTGAGGTAAAACGTTTCAGGGTTTAGCTCGAATCTGACACATACATCTATCAACCATTCAACCAGAATCAATCTCATCTTCTCGTTAATCTCAGGCTGTGACCTCATGTAATCAGTTGGACGCCATTCACTCTGCCAATGTTTATACAAGTTTCATAAACACAATGTAACAAGGAAAGATTCATGAATAGTAAGTAAGTAAGTAAAGTACTAACCTCAACAGACTTGTAGAAGCTGTAGATATCTTCCACATATTCAACAGCTGCAAGGTCATTGTTGGCATCAACAGAGTCAATATCAACGACCTCTTCTTTCTGTTTCTTCTCTAAACCACAAGCAGCCTGAAGAATAGCAAACAGATATTTTCAGATCAGAACAAACATTTTATCACCATGATCACAATCATCAATCTAAAAAGTTAACCTTGCTTCTAGCGGTAAGAACAGACGTGTAAGAGACTGCTGTTTTCTTCTTAGCAGCGGCTGCTTTCTTCTCCTGGACAGCAACTAAACCATGTTCTTCATCACTGTCTGAGCTTATCTCTATAACCTCTACATCCTTTGGTTTCTCAGCTCTTTTCTTTGGCTTTGGTACAGCGACTCTCCTCGCCACAGGGTTATCAAGCTGCATGCCAAAACGAATGTTATCAGATCTACTGAAGAAACCAAACAAAGAACAAACTTTGAGATTTTACCACCTCCACGAGTGGGACATGTTGAGAGCGTGTACGAGGATGATTGATCTTAGCCGGGTCGTTCTTTGAGTGATTTCGTCGAACAACATTGCCTATATCACGAAGAACTTGACGGTTTCTTCCTTTCCCACCATTCTTGTCATCTTCTTCCACAATTACAACATCACCTTCAGACAAAAACAAAAACAAGTTCACATCTTTTAGATTCAATTTGCAAAATCAGAGCCACGGTAATTAAATTCAAGAACAGAACTCTCAAAACCCAGAATCTTACCCGTGGTTTGCTGAGGAACAATCGATCGAGACGCCATCATTTTCTATATTTTCGTTTTCACTTTCAGAAACCCTCGCCTGATGATTAATACTAAAATAGTGGGGGCTCTCTATAAAGGAGGAGGCTTCTTGAAGAAGATGAGCAGTTTCCACTCCAACGGTCTGATATTTTCTAATTTTGATTTGAACGGCGCGATGGACTCTTCATCCAACGGTGGAAACTGATGTTTAATCTATGTTACCGTTTAGGGTTCAATATCTTGGGCAATAGATATCTGAAAGGCTTCTTGCATTAGGCCCACAGGCCCATTGATTAAGCCTCTAGAGCTTACTGGCAGTTCCACTGTGTTTGTTTGGTTTGCCTGCTTCCTTCACCTCCACAAGTAGTAACAAAAGGGTTAGAGCATGATTAATGGAGACCCATTTAAATTTTTAGAACATGATTTGACATTTTTCGGCTAAGAGGTGTTCACTTATATCTCTTATTAAAAGGTAAAAAAAATATTTTATATTACACTAAAAATTCACTCTAAGAGGCCCCCCCATTGATCATAGTCTTAATGTAACTATAAATACTAACTTTATAATTCTTCAAACTATTCCATAACTATAAATAGTTCATCAGATTGGTTCAGTACTTTTAATTATTTTTAAACTATAGAAATCAAATACAGAAGCAAACTAAAAAATACAATAAGACAAAAGAGTGAGAGAGAGAGAGAGACTTCTCAGACGACAGCTTTAGGCTGAATCTGTTCGAAGTCAAAAACCTCAAACATGAGCCTCCTAACATCAGGCTTTCCATAAATGGTGTACGCTAGTCCGTGAATAGCTTGTTGAACAGCTGTTGTTGCCGGGTTTCTAAGTCTCCGGTTATGTTCATACCGGTCATGAACCTCCTCCGAGTAGATTATAAAGTTGTGGAGACGTTTCTCCCTGAGATACCTACCGCAGAACTTGTTCATTAACAAACGCCTATGCTTCTCCTGCAACCATTTACCAGGTGCGTCCAGGTGCTTCATCAACAAACGTTCCGCCATTGCTATGTCCTGTATCTTTTGGCCTACGTATTCTAAACGCTCGAAACAGAACCGAGGGTGTTCAAACTTGTGCTTTGAAGGATGCAAGAAGCAGAGCTGTTGTGAAATTACCAAAAAAAAAAAGGTCAGAGAAGGAAAGTTAACGTAGTGCATGAAGCAAAGCTTCTTTTTTACCTGTAAACCGAGTCCAAGTTCGATGTTTCTTGCTTCGGTTATCTCTTGGATTCTATCATTCATCTGTAAAGGGTATCCTAAAGCCTGCATGACTTTAGGTTTGCTGTCGAAATCCCAAATGTTTCCTCTGAAACGGTGCATTCCCGGTGGAACACAAGCTCTGAATAGCCTCGGGTGTGCGAACAAAGCATCTTCAGGAGGCTAGACATAAAAGAAAAGGTGTGATGATCAAATCTAAGAAGTTAACAGTGATTTTGTAGCTTTGATACATTACCTTGTAAGTAGCAATATCTTGCCAGCCTAGTTTCTTGCCTTCGAATTCAACAGAAACATAATCTACATCCTCAAGCTGTCTCCTGGCTCGGGGCTGGCAATCATCTGCATCTGGATCCATCCCAAATACCTCAAAAAGTACACGGTACACTTCCGGCATCCCATAACACAAATATATGGCACCAAACAAAGCCCAGAACACAGACCTAGCGTCAACAAGACAAAGTAAACATGGATAAATAGTAAGTATATGTCACAAGAAACACTTCGGTATATTGGGAAGTACAGACTCTTATGCTTATGATAAGCAGACAAACAGAAATACTGAACTCATCAAAAAAGATAAAAACATTCAGATCAGCTAAAAGCTCTTGGCAACAAAAGATGATGCTAGCAACTAAGTTACATACAGAGAGTATGATAAGACTTATGCATCTCTAAACATTAAAGATAATTCCATAAACAATTTCTTGAAGAGTATCAGACAACAGTCACTTCATGTTACAACTCTTGACTAAGATTCAACTCTCAGCTCTAAGCAACTTAAAGTATGGACTAACTCAAGTTTAATCTCAACAAGAGAGAAGGAACTTACTTAACGGGTGGCTCACGATCTTTCCTAAGCAACTTATCAATATCATCATAAGGGAAGATGAGATTCTGCAAGTTAGCCGCTTTAACCCACTTGGGAAGATACCTCTTCCCAATCAAAGCAAACACTCTCTCCCTCATAGGCCCCGGAGGCTCCCTCGGATACCTCTGCAAGAAAAACTCCGTAAGCGCAAGCTCAAGCACGTACTGCCCCAGAAACCAAAGCCTCGAGTGCCCGTTCTTCACGTGCCTCGCACGTGCCCTATCACAAGACGGATGCTGAAACGCCAAATAGAGAAGCGTGTCGAAATGCTTCGCCGGATTCTCATCGCTTAAGCTCTCGGAAGGTTCAAGAGAGTAACCTAACGCTTGTTTGACTTCGAGGAGGTACTCGTCGATCCATGTTTTGTCTGCGTTGTTGAGCTTCGACGGTGGGAGACAGGAGCTGAGCAAAGGGAAGGATTTGAGAGATAACTGTGGGCTGTTGAGGAACCTCTCCGCTAGCTTCTTGTCGTCTAGTGGTGGTCTTAGGATGAAACGTTTCGGAGGGAGCTTCTTCTTGGGGCTCGCGGTGGATTGCTTGCGCTGTGCGAGCTCCTTGAGGAGGCGTTGCGGGCTGTCTCGTGGAAGGCCCTGAGTCTCCGCCGCGAGGGAAGAGTGGATTCGGAGGTTGTGGAATCTGGGTTTCGTGAAAGTCGATGCCTTTAGTTGGATTCTGGATGGGAACTGGGAGATTGAAGAAGAGAAGGAGAGTTCGTGTGTTGAAGAGACGCGGAGGAGAGAAGAAGAAGATGGAGATGAAGAACAAAGCTCCATTGTTTTGTTGAAAACAAAAGTTAAATCATCAAGCTTGAAACTAGGGTCGCGCAAGGCGCGATTTTGATGCAGCAGCTGTAGAAGGAGAGAAAATGGTGAGGAAGATTGCTATGTTCCATGGATAAGGTGTAGATTTCACGATTCCGTGGCGGGGATAAGTATAATCATTTGGGCCGGAAAAGCCCATTTATAGCCCAATAATACAGTGAGACCACATAAGCTCTTTATTGGGTCTCTTAGATTCTTGTTATTGAGCTGCATAAATCTACTTATACCGGGATAAGTATAGTCATTTAGGCCGGGAAAAGCCCATAAATAGCCCAATATGACAGTGAGACAATCAGCTCTTTTTGGGTCTGTCAGATTTTTGTTATTGAGCTGCATAAATCTTGATAGAAATATTTTGTTTGGTTGTTAGGGTTTTGGTTTGGATTCAATTTGCATTTGTAGTTTCTATAACCAAAGTATATCCACTTATCATATATAAGTAGTTTTATTATTTATAAATTATAATTTCACAGAAAATACAGTTTGGATTAATTTACAAAAATCCAGTATAAGTTGGATTTTTCTTGGAATCTATGTTACATTGGATGCTTCATACTTTCTCTATAGCACGAGTTACTTCCGCGGAAAAGTAAAAACCAAACCATACATAGTTTGATTTGATCTTTACATTGTACAGTAACATGTAATCATGCCATAGCGTGATCAATATTATTGAAAAATACACTTTACAGGAAAAAAGATTCCTTTTGTGTTACTCTTTGTTCTCTCAATCACATGGCACGTGATAATCCGAGCTGTATAGTTATAAATACTATAAATATCAAACACTAGAAGACGCACGAGTCCTCCTATTTTGGTCGTTTAATATTCTTACAGAACATTTGTCAATGCTAAAGCATAAGCCTAATATTAATATTTATGAATATTATTTTTAACAAACATTATATGATACATATCTAATTATGTTTTTTTGGCTGTAGTATATATAATAATGTAATATGAGACAGCATGTAGATTAGCATGCCTATCTTCTTCTTTTTTCGATGGGGCCTCTAGTAGAAGAATGCTATTTCGGTAAGCCTATCATATATTATTAAAACCTGAAACTGAGTAATCCTCAAGGAGATTGTTACAATACATGGACAAACATAAAAATAATTTTAGCAAAAAAAAAAAAGAAAAAAGACAAACATAAAAAATAAACAACAAAATCTAATATTTGAGTATATTCTTTGAGTTCATATTCTGATTTCACGGATCCAATTAATTCGGTAGTTTAAAGATTATTTATTCACAAAGAAAAAAGGTTAGGGACCAGACTATTATCACCTTCAAAAGTGATATTGCATATTGCAATTCCACTTACAGAGTTGTACAGCAGATGACTCCCCTACTGTTTACTAATCCACGAAAGTGATGTGATGAATGGTAACTTTACATAATTACGTCCGTTCTACTTTTAATACCGTTACGCACGCATCCCTTAATCATAGCCAAAGCTTTGATGAATACAAATAATACCAATTAATTATGGACTGACCTGTTTAGTCTCTATATCCAAGTTGAATATTATATTGGCGAATGACCTTTCCACAACTATAAATTGTATAGGTATTTTTGTTTTGTTACCTTCTGATATGCTTCTTCCTCTTGCCAGTGACTACTTGTTTTTTATAAAGGCATACATAGATAAATTATAGATCACTAGTAATCAAATGACGCGATCAAAATTACCGAATTATAGTTGAAGGGAACTTCTCATCTTGATAGTACAGGCATAATATATCTGATAAAAACGGGTTATTAGGAAATGATTTGACATTTTTGAGGGGTTTTGTCATTTTGACAGAGATGTTCCTTTAACCAATTCAGCTTGAAAATTGTGGAAAATAAGTTCAGTAACTTTTTTTTAAGCTCAATAATATCTTTTTGTGTTTTTTAAAAAAAAAAGTTAATATACATCTTTGTTTTCTTATTTTCCTTGCTTTGGAGAAAACATCAAATTACAGTTAAAGTATAAACGATTGCTCCAACCATTCAATTTTTGCATAGTATTATAAAAATTCTTATTTTATTTTTAGCATAAACCATTAAGGCATATAGAGTGAAATTATTTATTATGTTTTGTGGATTAGAAAAAGGACATGGTTTTCTTAGGAAAAGTATACAAACTAAATGATAAAATAATAGAAGCGTGATTGCATTTACTTGCATTGCATGGAGTAGCCCTTTTTGAATGACTGTATTGAAGAATAATTCTCGTCAACTAAAGTCTATATCAACAATTGCCTAACGATAGATAAAAACTAAATCTATATAAAACCAGTAGCTCTTGTTATAACGTAAAAAACACAGCCATAATTAAAACCATTCTGGTGCCAACTGATTCGGACGATGTGTAACTTTCTTCCCTAGATTTGTAGTGTAGAGCTCATACGTGATTATGAAACCGTGAGATTCCTTCATTCTGTTATCTTTGGGTATTATACTGCTACTTTTCAAAATAAAGACAATCCTGGTTATCTAAAGCTAATTAACTAATATATGTATCTAGAAAAGTATAACAGTCAGGGGTAGTGGTTGAGATGTAAGAAAGATTTAAGGTGGCTATATGATACAATTATTCACAATGCTAAGTGAAGCATCGTTATCAACCTCGATCGCCATCACTCTCTATTCCCTCATATAGATAATTTTTGTGATGATATACACACACAATATTTACACAACGCAATATTATGATATTGACAACCTAACAATAATTTATAAAAACTAAAGCAAAAAAAAAAAGATCAATAATACAAAAAATGATGGCGTGTAAAACGGTCTTTAATTACGTAACTCATATATTAGAAATTAACCAGAAAGTTTAAAATACTTATTAATATCAGTCGTTCAAAGAACCTTAAAATGATGCCAAAAGTTATAATAGTATTTAGTCTTTTTCTTGCTATTAAATAATGAAAAATGCAAGCTGGCCGGTGCAACTAGTGGTCACTATAGATGGTCATCTATATATATATATAAGATCCTTTCACTACAAGAAAAAAAGAAATTTCTGACGGATATTTTTGACCGATTTTTTTTCGTCAGAAATTTTCAACCGTTTTCTAACGGAATATCAAAAAAATAAAAGCCATCAATAATCCGTCAGAAATTTCCAACCGATTTTTTCCGTCAGAAATTTTTGACGGTTTTCTAACGGAAAACCAAAAAAAAAATAAAAACCGTTAAAAACCCGTCAAAAATTTCCAACCGATATTTTTTCTGTCAAAACTTTCCAACCGATTTTTATTCCGTCAAAAATTTCCAACGGATCTAGGCGGTTAGAAATTTCCTTTAATTTTCTTAATTTTAAAACATTTATAAATTTAAACTCTAAATTCCAAAATTAAACCCTATATCCATAAGCTAATAATCCATCACTTTTCATACTTAATCTCAAATTGTAAGCTTGAACTTATTTTATTTATACTCCAAACCTCATAATAAACTTAAACCTCATATAAAAAATAAAAAAAATAAAAAAACACAAAAACCTTATTGTTCTCATATAAATCTTATTGTTCTCACCAAACCTTAAATATAAACATAATCTTTATCACATTCAACTTCATCACTTTCTAGCCAAAGATGCTTCTCATTGGCCAATTTAGAGTGTCAAGGATCACAATCTTCTACCTTTGATTAAATATCATCCTACGGTTATAAGTTAACCTATTTGTTTTCTTTTATTTCCTTTTTCTTTTTTCTTTCTTTTGTCTTTCTCTTCTTCGTTTTCCTTCTGTTTGTCACAGTATCACTTTCCAATATTTTTAGATCAGAAACAGAGGTCTTCTCAGCGTAAACGAGCATGGGTTGGGATTTGTGTTGAGTCTTGCTCCGTCTCAATTAACCAGAGTTCCTTCTTCAGATTCAAGGCAAGGGTTTGGGTCAGATTCAATAAAGACGAGGGGTTGGGTCACAGATGATGTCGGAGCTTCGTCGCCTTTGGATTGGGGATTCTCTCAGGTATTCCTCATCCATTCAGTTTGTGCTTCTCTTTTAGCTCACCATTAGAGATTATGATTGTAGATCTGTGTGTATTCCTAATTTATATATAATCTATGCAGTTTGAGATGGAGAAAATCATAAGACAATGAGGAAGTTGTTGGTTCAGAGATGTGCCGGAGTCGGAGCTCTTCCGTTGTCACCAGGCCGTCTCGAGCTCACCGTTGTCACCGGTCTCGAGCATGACGGAATCGAAAAAGAAGAAGCTTTGTTGTTGCTGCAGTCGGAGTGTCAGAGTCAGAGCTCTGTCGGAGTCGGAGACGGAGACGGAGATGTGCCGTCATCACGGGTACTCGAGCGTTGAGGGTGCGGTGGAGGAAGACGACTGGAGGAGGAAGAGGGCTTAGATTTAGTTTTTTTTTTTCGTATTTTTTGTATTTATATTTATATATTTACGTATTTATTTTCTATTAATTATATTTTTTTTGTTTTTTTTTAATAAAATATTTTTATTTTCTGACGGGTCTTCCCTTTGGAAATTTCTGACGGTCTTGTATCGATTGGAAAACGGTCAGAAATTTCCAACCGATTTTTGACCGTAAAAAAATTTCTGACCATATAGAACTGACAGTCATTTCCGTCAGAAATCGGTTGGAAATGACTTTTTCCAATCGATTTTTGACGGAATTGACTGTCGGAAATGACTTCTTTTCTTGTAGTGTTTTCTCCATTCATATAATCATAGATATATAATCACAAAATTGAAATCATATATATAAAGAGAGAAAGTGAGTTAAATAGATAAACAACAAAATGGCTGCGAAGAATCTCTTACTGCTCTTTATCTCTCTCTTTCTCACCGTTAACCTCGTCTCCGCTCAACTCCGCCGCAACTTCTACGCCGGAAGTTGTCCCAACGTCGAAAAAATCGTCAGAGACGCCGTTCAAAAAAAAGTCCAACAAACTTTCACCACCATCCCCGCTACTCTCCGCCTCTATTTTCATGATTGTTTCGTCAATGTAAAACATTTTATTCATTGCTAGCTCTTGTTTAACTTTATTTTCGTATTCTTTAAAAAAAACTTTATTTTCATATTTATTTTTGGTCTAACTTAATTATGAAATTTATTAATGTCTTAGGGTTGTGATGCCTCGGTGATGATAACATCGACCGGTAATAACAAGGCGGAGAAAGATCATCCAGATAATTTGTCGCTGGCCGGAGATGGATTCGACACCGTCATTAAAGCTAAACAAGCTCTTGACGCCGTTGCAAATTGTCGTAACAAAGTTTCTTGCGCTGATATTCTCACCATAGCTACTCGTGACGTCGTTAATCTCGTTCGTAAACCTATCACTATCATATTCATTACATCAATCACGAATTATAATAATTAATTATCGTTAATGTTTAAATGATAATATAAATATTATAGGCGGGTGGACCAAGATATGAAGTGGAATTGGGAAGGCTTGATGGGCTATCGTCCACGGCGGCTAGCGTCGAGGGGAAGTTGCCGCAGCCGACGGACAACGTCAACAAACTAACTTCACTTTTTGCCAAAAACGGCCTTAGCCTTAATGACATGGTCGCTCTCTCCGGTAAGATATTTGTTCATTCGGACCAAACTTGTATCTAGTGACTTTACATGACGAATATTTCGTTTAGTCTGATTAGGATTTGATTTAGAATAACAAAGTATTTTTAAGTTATTTCAGAAGAAACCAAATATTATTCTTATTTATAAAATATGCCAATTTAAAATAATAATAAAAATAATATTTTTGTCCTAATATAAATTTGGTTCGATATATAAATAACAGGAGCGCACACATTAGGATTCGCTCATTGCACCAAAGTGTTCAACAGGATATACAGTTTCAACAAGACAATGCAAGTAGACCCCACAGTTAACAAAGCTTACGTGACAGAGCTACGAGCATCATGTCCTAGAAACATAGACCCAAGGGTGGCCATAAACATGGACCCAACAACACCTAGACAATTCGACAACGTCTACTACAAAAACTTGCAACAAGGGAAAGGATTGTTCACGTCAGATCAAGATTTGTTCACTGATCGTCGGTCAAAGCCAACCGTTGACTTATGGGCCAATAATGCAAACTTGTTTAATCAAGCTTTTATTAACTCCATGATCAAGCTTGGTCGTGTTGGTGTTAAAACCGGTCGTAATGGTAATATCCGTCGTGACTGTGGAGCCTTCAATTGAATTTAAACACACTTTGATGTCTTCTTCTTTTTTCCATTTAATTTAAATTGGGGTTTAGGGTGGTCTCATTATTCTGGTTGGGCTCCAATATAATAAGTCTTGATTTTGTGTTTCAGTTTGCTAAAGTAAAAATGCAAACCTCAAGTTGTATTACATTTGTAAGTTAGAATCTTAGAGTCTTAATAAATTCGATTATCATATTATGAACCGGTATATCATACATGATATGTATCAAATCATCTGTATGTATCAAATCATCTGGGTTAGTAACTTAGTAATAATGTTTCAACTTTGAAATTTCAACGCTTATTGTGTAGCTTATTTCTTGGGATATAATAAGGCCCAGGCCTTGCAGCAACGGTTTATTCATCTTTATATTTTTTAAGACAATATTATGCGTAGCTTTGGATTAACACATTGAAATAAATGTGATTTTCTATAATAGCTGGGATATATTTATTCGCTGACAAAAATAAATATTTGGGTTTACTTCCATTTATATTGAATATTTTGGTGAACCTTTAATCATAACGCCTTTGTATACGTTAACTATATACACTATACAGCTATTTAATTTGGATATACATGTATCTGTGTTCTCACGACAGAGACAAAGTTGAGACCCCTTCAGTCCATTCATGTATCTATATATTATTTGTAAGAGCATCTCCATCAGTTAAGGACCTCTATGGGGTCCTTAACTTTTTTTTTTTTCCACTTAAAAAAAATTAAAAAAAAATTAAAAACTAATCAATCGTAGGCCGCCACGTGTCAGTGGGGTCCACAAAACAATGTAAAAAGCTGTCCTTAAATAAGAGTTTTTAGGAGTGGTCTTTAACAAAAGTGGTGGAGCCCACCACCACTTTTTGCTAAGGACCCCTCTAAGTGCCTCCCAATGGAGGTGCTCTAATCACACACTTGCAAGCTTATATAAAGAGATTAAAAAAGTTAAAGAAAATTGAATAAAAACATGTCCACGAACAAAATGAATATCTTATCACTTCTTCTTACTCTCTTTCTGACCCTAAACCCAACCTCCGCTCAACTCCGCCGTAATTTTTACGCCGGAAGTTGCCCCAACGTCGAACAAATAGTTAAAAACGCCCTTGGACAAAAACTTCAACAAGCTCAAAGCACTGTTTCCGCCGTTCTCCGTCTCTACTTCCATGATTGTTTTGTCAATGTAAAAATATTTTATATTTCTTTTGTTTTTTTGTTACAAAATATCAAATTATTTCATATATTTGCTTAAGGCTTTTCTTTTTATTAATAAGTTTTAATTTCACAGGGTTGTGATGCATCGATTATGATAGAATCAACCAAGAATAATAAAGCCGAGAAGGATCATCCAGATAATCTATCGTTATCCGCAAATGGATTTGACGCTATCGTTAAAGCCAAACAAGCTCTTGACGCCGTTCCAAATTGTCGTAACAAAGTTTCTTGCGCAGATATTATCACGATAGCCACTCGTGACGTTATTAATATTGTTCGTATACTCTTATACAAAATACCACATTTACAACATCACAAAAAATATTTTTAAGTAGTAATTTAATTTAATATATAGGTGGGTGGACCATGGTACGACGTGGAATTGGGGAGGTTGGATGGGCTATCCTCGACGGCGGCTAGTGTCGAAGGAATGCTGCCACAACCAACGGACGAAGTTAGGAAACTCACTTCACATTTTGCCAAAAAGGGTCTTAGTCTTGAGGATATGATCGCTCTATCCGGTAATATTTTAAGCATTTGATTGAAACTAGCATCATATTAAAATCAGTAATACAAAGATAATTTTTAAAATTATATCATTGAATAGAAATATAAATTAAGTTGCTCTAAAAAAAAAATTAAGTTGCTCTATTGATAAAAGTTATATGGATGTCTTTTTTAAATTAGTTGAAACTGTTATACGTTTTAATATTTAGTTGAGACCATGAAGGATTAGCTTCTAGTTGAATCACCCCTGATTAGGAAAACAATCAATACATAAATACATATATAATGACTTGGATCGTTTAATATCAATAAACAAATTTATTACATATATATATGATATTAATTATTATTTTTTAAACAGGGGCACACACGATTGGACTGGCTCATTGCACCAAGGTCGTGGATAGGATTTACGGTGTCAAACAAGACCCGAGTATAAACGCTACTTACTTACCACAACTCAAAGAGATGTGCCCTAGAGACGTTGATCCGCGCAAAGAGATTTTTATGGATCCAACAACACCGGGAAGATTTGACAACGTATACTATCAAAATTTGCAGCAAGGCAGAGGATTATTCAAGTCTGACCAAGCTTTGTTCACCGATCCTAGGACAAAGCCTACCGTTAACTTATGGGCTAGTAATGGACAGTTGTTTAGTCAAGCTTTCGTTAACTCCATGATCAAGCTTGGTCGCGTTGGTGTTAAAACGGGCCGTGGTGGTAATATCCGTCGCAATTGTGAAACTTTTAATTAGAAGATAGTCTTTGAAAAATTTAAGGACAATAATGAAAATCTTTCTGTTTAACTAGGCCATATGCGGCAAAACTCAGAGCACGTGCCTTAAAGACATCGACCTTGCGAAAGTTCGTCATGATGTGAAATAAGTAAAAAAAAAAGTTAACAAGAATAAGTAAAATACGCGTAAAAGAAATACAATAAATTAGAAAACAATATGACTAAAGAATAGTTACATGTTTAAATTTGAAATAGTAAAACAAAAGACGATGATTAATAAATAACACTTTCACTAAATAATTTGATCATGGTTTACATGGTTTATGTCACCGAACAACTAGCTTTGATATTATGGTTAGCATCAAGTCAAAAAATATATGATTTTAAGCATCAAATATTACACAATCCAATCGAGCTATTCTATAACAAAACAAATTCAGTAAAGAAAAAAATAATTTTATGGTCACAAAATAATATTTTCTTTTAACCCCCAAAAAGCCTTTTTGCGTGTCTACTAACTAAATTCATGAGAAGAAATGGCTCTTTGCATATCCAAAAGCCGTCTGGTCCCGGAAGACCTAATTTTCATCGTACCATTTAATTTAAAATATTTACCTATTCAAATTAATATTTTAATATTGCGAACTGTTGTACTGCTAATCTCACCTGAGAATTTGGAATGCATGGGAACCAAATTTATCGTTTTGCTTCTTCTACAAATCAACGGTCAATTCTATATAAGATTTTATTCGTCTAGGATATTTATATTTCATATGAGCTGGCTCATATAGTGAAAAATTGATATAATTTAAAAAAAAAACTAGCAACTTGGAGGAGAAATAATTAACTAAAGAATACTTATGCAACTTTTCATAATGTTCATTGGTCGGAGCCAGATTTGAGTCAAGTTATAGTATGTCACATTCTTTAAGCAATAAATAAACATTTTTATATGTATATTGATCAGAAAGTTAAAACAATTTTCTAAAATTTAATTATAATATCCCGTTACAAAAAAAGGATTAAACAAAACACCCAGATACGAGTTGGATGTAATTAATACGTGTGTTCGAATGAAAACCGTATGCGTCTTATTAAAATGTGTTTCCTAATGTTCTCTACGTAGTTATGTTGTGCTAATAATTTAAACAATATTCAAGGTTGGAACCATTATATTTCATGAGTGTCAAAGTAGCAAACTAAACAGATTATTAATAATACTCGTTTCCAAAAGTATTATCACCAAAAATATCATATTTCTCGATAGAGAAAATCATTATGTTAGCCAATAATTATGCGGCTTCACAAAAAAAAAACCCTAAAAAGGACCGTCGAGAAAAAACTGAGTGCGAAGAGTTTTGCGTCGTCGGTTTTAAACAAAAAGGTTTAATAACTTTTTCTCTCTTTTGTTTATGTACCCACCGCCGCTGATTCCATTTTCATAACACGACGTCGTTACAGACTCCTCCGATGGACTTCCCGGATGATCCTTACTAAACGGTGGCAGTGGAAGAAAAGGAACCGGGATATCCGGACCGGTTAGAGCTAACCCTTGGTTCAACTGGAGCTCCATATCCGGTTCAGGCCGCTCGGTTTTCGCTCGTTTACGTTTGACCGGAGATTCTTTCATCCCCGTGGTAGTGAGCTTGGATCTTGAGGTCGAGAAACCGATCTCGGAGGAGATCAACGACGGAGATTCGAGGAGATCTGAGATAGGTCGTAACGTTCCACCGCGAAGAACAGTTTCAACGGCCGCTTGGCACACGTGCCAGTTCCCAGTCCATAACATACCGACCGCTCCGTTAACCGGATTCACCGTCCTCCCACACGCTTCAAACAACAAAGACTGAAACAAAGCTGAACAAACAAACCAACAAACAAGAACAAATAAATCTCAAGTTATTACAAAAAGTATCGAATCTTGAAACCTAATAGTCTTTGTATTAATGAAATATATATAAAGAGCCGTACCAGGGCGGTTTGGTTCGGGTACGGCGGAGATGAAAGACATTAAACCGGCACGGCCAAAGAATTTAGCGACGAAGACGGTGGCGTGGCCTTGTGACTCTGCGGATTCGATCCATTGAAGACAAGGACGAAGGATGCATGTTTCGCTGCAACCTTTTCGAAGAACTCTGCATCCATTGCAGCTCATATTTATATGCTAACAAAGAAATAAAAAAACAATTTCAAAACTTATGAGAATATATATCCAATAATTTTGGAGCAAGAAACGCAGGTTTTTATCTGATTTGATGGAAGAGAAAGAAGAAACAAGTTATAAGAAGACGAGAGAGAGGCCTAGATTGGATTTATAGAGGCAAGTGAATGATAAAAGAGAGTGTGTCAACTTGTTTTCTTTTTTATTCCCTTGTCCTTTCTTTCTATTATTTTATTTAGAACCGTTCTGTATATAATATGCATATATATAAATCATTTCAAATTTATGGGAAAGAGAAGAAACTCAAAAAAAAAATTGTAATTAGCAGCTTAGAGTAATTCCATTAGAGAACTCCACGTTGAGAACTTCTCATTGGTTTTGCTCATTCTTGATATAATTTAGAAAACTTCAAATATATACGTGGATCAAGAATTATGTGGTAAGATAGAAACAACAGTTAGAAAATTATATAATATAGTATACAATTCACTCAAACTATTAGATAAGTTGGTGTTTCATTCACATATGCCGACATAATCAATTTACAATTATTTATTAATATACACATTTAATTCAAAAACTATTATAACAAGTTATTATTAGCTTAAATTTTAACTTTAACTAGAATAACTATCACATGTTCTATTTAGTTTTTGTCACATTTTTATTTTTATTATATTAAAATATTAAAAGTAAATAATTAGTTGTATAATAATTTATTAAAAGTATCAACGATTTTAATCATTCTAAATTTTAATGTGAGAGTTCTCAGTGAATAATCGCTTTGCAGAAAATGATAATATAGATTTTTTTTTTGTACTTTCAACTAACTGCACAAAGAATTAATCAAAAAAACTAACTAAACAAAGAAGTTAGAGCATCTGCATCGCAAGTTCTTATGCCTATTTTTTAAAATGGTTCCCACCAAAAAAAAAAGAAATGTTGCTTGATATTTGATAAGGGTTTTTAGTCCTCAGAGCAAATCAATGTAGTATTTAAGATTGTCGAACCACAGGGAACTAATGATCTATAACACTAAGAATACACAAATTTTCCTAATCTAAGCAAATAAGGGAAGATGAGTGATTTGTAACTAGCTAAACTCCTAGAATTATAAACAAAGTGATCTCAAATCCTAACAAGAAACAAGCGCAAGAATCAAACTTTCAATCAATAACTAAGTATAGATCCATGGGCAAGATCATCGATATCGGGTGATTAAGATTCAATCTAGGATGCTCAAACAAAACAATCAACAAGTCTATAGGTCTAAATCTCGTTCAAATAGACTAATCCACTTCCGTGACAATAGTCCCTATGCTAATCATGAATTAGACATCAACTCCCGTTGGCCTTACCCAATCAAGCATGCATAAAACACAAGTCTACTAACCACTAAACATCTTGACAACAACTCCCGTTGGCCAAGCATGTATAGGACAATACTAGGTTGTTCAAGCATTTCATCGAACACCTTCCGGGCGTGAAACTACTTATGATCTAGATTAGATTTCCCAATCTTAACCTAGCATTAAAATCACCTAATAAGCCATAGAACAAAGTTAATCAAGCAAGAATCATCCTAAACATCCACTTAATCATCCTAATCTACTTAACCCATAGATCTAAGAATGTCTACTCAATGAACTCCATGATAAACCTTAAATCTATGTGAGATTCAAGGTTAATCATATTAATGAGCAAGAGAAACAAGATAGATGATGAAGAACTTTCTTAGAAATGATCAAAGATTCAAGGTTTTACAATGAGAAATAAGTTCTTAAGAGAAAATGAGATATTTAGGGTTTTTGGAGTCTAAAAATATATATAGGAGATTAAAATTTGGTTCAATCGCCAATCGCAAACGCCGGTCGCTGATCGCAAACGCTATGACTAGCGTTTGGGCGCGATATGAAAATCGCGTTTGGCCATCTTCTTCAACCCGAGCGGGTTCACTGCCCCGCGCCGTCAAGCCGCTGCAACTCTAGCCGTGTCCCGCGCGACGTCACTGCCCCGCTCCGGCTGGTCACGCTGAGCTTGTTGTGTCCAGCGCGGTGTCTCTTTCCCGCGCCAGGGAGCCGCTGCACACCTCCTCCGTCGTGCTCTCGTCTATCTCTCCTTCACATCTTGCACTCTCGTTCTCGTGTTTAAACCGGGGTTGATTCGAAGCCAAGACGTTGCAATCCTCCACCACGGGATCTGGTCCTCATCTCCACCGTGGCTGTGCTCACTAAGGTTGGTCGTCGCGTCCATCGTCAACGGCGGAGGAAAGCTCGAGCTACAGCAATGGAGAATTTACTCCTTTTTCACATCTGGTCCTTAAGCTTTTGGCTAATTACGATTTAACCCCAAAACTATTCAACGTGTAGAAATGTCCTTGATTTTCGCCTTAAACTTCCAATCGTGCAATCTAAGCCCTGTCAAATGCAATTATGTATGCATATGCAATATAAAGACCTAAATGCAACCTAAAATGATAATAATGAACTAAAATATGAATCTAAAACTCAACAAAAACAAGAGATATCAATGTTGCCAAATAAGAAACGTTTTTTTTTGTTTCTTGTCCCGTTTGCAGGTTACACTAACACATGGCGGCCTACAATTAGATTTTTTTATTAATTAAAGCAAATTAAAAAAAAAGAAATAAAAAATAGGAATCTCAAGTGGAGTTTCCAGCATTAAAGATGCTCTTACACCATGTTTAACCCTAGAGGCTCTTAGTTTTTTAATTTGTTTTTTTTGTTTTTTAAAAAAAAAAAAGATGAATCAATCGCGAGCCGCCATATGTCAGTGGGACACGCAAACAAAATTTCCTAAAGCTGACTCTTGCAAAAGGGTTTTAAGAACTGAGTTTTTTGAAAAAACGAACCCCACCCTTAATAACCATGACTAAAAGCCAGGGTTATTCATGTTCTTAGGTCAGGACGAAAGAAGAAGAATACAAGAAAGTACAGCGTTTGGGAAGTGATTCCAAAGGTATTGGCGTTGGGTGAAGAGAGAGCGTTTCCGTTTCTCCGCAAACACTTGTCGCTGACTCAGACTCGTGTTTTTTTAATACAACTTTCTTCCATTTTTTTTATAATATTCGTTAGGTTGTACTGCTCTAATTCTTTCCACTCAATAAGTACTATAAAGAAAAGGAACAAAGCTGAATTTGGGATTTGATAGAGATAACAAAAAAAGAATATACAAATCTCAAACAACCTTACGTCAGGAGACGATGGGGTGCACGTGGATTTGATGAAATTATTGGTACAACTTGTGGTGTGTATTTTCATTAGATATTTTTAGTTTAGAATATGAAAAAAAAGGATGAGTTATTTTGTGTTCATTAGGTAGTTATCGTGTGTTTCTTGATGATTCGATTGTGTTGGGTGGCGAATGAATCATTTGCATTTTAGTGTTTAATCATTTGGAGGGCATTATTGATACAAAAGAAAAGATTATGAAACTAATAAGCAAATCAAAAGAGGACAAAGTGTTAAAAGAAAGAAAAAGAAACGAGAGAGACTACAAAGTGTTGTGGTTATGTTGATGCATATTCTTATATAGTATTCTCTAGTAGCTAGACCAACATTAAAGATCACCGCATAACCAATCAATAATACTAGTTTTTTTTCTCAATAATAAAACTTGAATTAAATAGGGTTGCATCCCACTCAATAATAGTTTTATGTCTTAGTTGTTTAATTACGTTCTGTACATCTGGATATTAGATCATGTATTTCCATTCTTTTTTTTGTTGGTCAACAATCGTGTATTTCTATTCAAATGAAACTAGTATAAGTTTAATGCTTAGATCTCATTTCTTGTGTGTCTAAAATCCAAAAATAGTGTATAAGGTTGTAAATTATTTGTTTGTACTTAAATTTTAATCAAAATAATTTATTACAAGGGTTGTAAAATATAGCATTGTAAGAGTTTCATTAGAAGAACATAACAATTTTAATCTTATAATGCTATATCCACCATATTGCTCAACACTTAAACTTGCATCAGTCTACTTTCATGTACTTCCAATCACTTTGGAGCTATGAAAAAAGGTATTAATAGCGAGAGAGGAACATGATGTCCATGAGTCATGAGCTCGTCGTCTTCCACAAACTCAGGTGTGTCCAGATTATATAAATCATAAATCAGTATTTATAAGTACAAGTACTATAAAAGGCTGTTTAGTTTATTGTATGTTGACTGGTAATTACATTTGACTCTACGTACCTAATCTCTTGGAACTACGAGTCTACAAAAGCCGTAATTGACCCTTCGCCATGTCCAAGGGCTCTTCTCTCTGCGTGTATGTGTCTCTCTCGTATTTTCTTTTGTATTCCTTTAAAATTAAAATATTTTCCTTTACCTAAAGAAAGTAAAAATTGAAAAAGTGATTTGCATATGCAAATTCATCAGTGGCGAATTTTCCCAAAAGAAAAATCTGACCTAATTAGAGAAATTTTAGCTCACATCATAATCCACTCTTTGTCGGAATAGGTCTCAAACTACTACTTAAAGTATAATTAGGTTTATTATGCTTTTATAGATACGACATGTCTGCCTGCAAAATTAATCACTATTTATTGACACTAGTCCAAAGTATTTGTTTGATATTCTTAGTAGTAATAAGCAACACAAATCGGGCTAATTTAAAACATACAAATAAATATAATAAGCTCGTCAAAGCATTGGATAGAGACATAAGGAGAAAATTGTTCAACAAAAACAAATATTAACTTACATCATTTGCAAATAATAGACAAATTGAGTTATATAATAGTAGTCACTGCAGCACTCCAGAATCTAAAGAAAATATTTACCAGAACTATATATGAATATATATGTTAACAATCAACTACAAAATGATTTTTGTAGTGGCGATGAAGAAAATCTTCCAGTGTATCTTAACTTTCTGCTTTACGATTGTAAATTAGATTTGAAATTTAAACATTTTCTATAACTGTTCCTGTCACTTCTGATGTGGCATAGTTATCCAAAATAGCTTTTAGCTCTGTCTTCCGTACAGTTGAACTCGCTGGAATGTAACATGCAAGTAGCAATCACACTATTATACTATTATTTTATTAGGATACGATCATATCAGATCTTCGTTTTCATGTTGAAAATTTTGTAAACATGAGTTAGTTTTATATTAGTCGATATGGACACACACAAAAGTAAGCCAAACCTTAGTAAATTTGGAAAAAAAAACATAATTGATTAACATTTGAGTTAGTTAATATAATGGAACCTATGCATATATGTTTATATTATTTATGCTAGCTGTTTTAGTTTCTAATAGAACTAATCAAAATAAAATTATAATTAAGAAAATTAGGACTCATGATTGATACTATTTGAATGCGTCAATTCATATTAACAGAACCGTTTATACTAACAATGAGATTTTACCACATTCAAACAAAGATTACCACGTGTAATAGCTTTCAACTGGAAAATAAACCTAATATCAATAGATTAAAAAAATGCAATAGTAGACTTTGATGACGAGCCAGGCCCGCTCCTTGTTTAAAGCACACGAAACATTGGATTTAGACCACTTTATATATATATATATATATATATATATATAATTTTGAAGGACATATTATCTATAACTCTATTTCTAACATTTTGTTAGTGAAACTTGTCGTGTGTGATTTTGATCGCTAGGCGCTGTCTTTAGGTCAATTCTCTTTTTAACGTTTTATAAATTTAGTTATCCATAATGAATTCATGCATTGTGTTAAGTACGTACTTTGTATCTTAGAATAATCAATTAAACTATATGATTAATTAAACTATATGATTAATTTTTTGTGCTTCAGTTAGGCCACTAAAAATTAACGTGCCGGCACTGTGACGAGCCACGGAAAGAAAAGTTGATGACGCCAAGCCTGTGAGCCACAACCACATAAAACGCAGAACAACAATAACCAAAACAAGATCCGTTAGATTCTTTTATGTTTTGGACACAATCTGTCGGATGCTCGTATATAGGTTCAAAACTTTAGCATATCCTCTCTGCTCCACGAAAATATTTAGCCATGATATATATTGGTAGTATCATATGATTAAATATAGAAAATAAATAAATAATAAAACTAGTAAATGGGATTAATTTTTTTTTGTTTGTCCGCAAATGGGATTAATTTATCATTTGAAGTTTTTAAAAATCTCTTTAGATATTTTTGGGTGCCATATTCTACATTCTTTTTATTTTAAAGTTTACCAGCAAAACTAAAATAAAATAAAATATTTATACTTTATATTGGTTAAAATACTTACAAGTATAAAGATGCTCTTGAGAGTTGAGAATCTTCAATAACCAAAAATGACAGAAGTGAGTCAAATTTAGCCTTCTCTTCTGCACAAAGACATCAACACGTCACACACGTGTATCTTACGAGACCTATCCACTTGGTTCAGAGAAAAACAAAGATCACAGCTTTAGATAAAGAAAAATCTTTACGAGATATGGTGAAACATGCAATATTTACTGACGTTTTAGTTGTGGTAAGATTAAGATAACGTATCCCCAACAAACCATGGTCCTTATTTTCACTGTTACAAATAAAAAGAGAGAGATAGATTACTTAAGTTGAGTTATACAAAGGAAGTGTAAACAGAGAGAGACAAGATGTCCACTTGGTAAAAGATGAAAGAAAGTTAAAAGGTCATAGATAAAGAAAAGTCAAAAGTCTTATAGCTTGTGGATAATGAATCTGCCAAAACCAATGATTCCTCTTTCCATTTACAAGAGAACCAAAAAATAAAACAAGTGGTGGTGATATCTAGAGCTTGTGAGTAGAGAAGTTACTGAACTTAGTGAATGGCTCCGAGAGTGGTGGTGAAAGTGGATTTGAAGAAGAGACCATGGGAGCAAGATGAGCCACTTCACAACAGATGGCATCCTGAGATACCACCAGTTGCAGAGGTCAAGGCTGGTGAGTTCTTTAGGGTGGAGATGGTTGACTGGACCGGAGGTGCTGTCAAAGATGATGACTCTGCTCAAGATATTAAGGGCTTAGACCTCTCTACTGTAAGCAAGTTTTAGTGAGAAACCAATCAATGATAGCTAGGATAAAATATTTATTATTGGTGATATGATTGTGCAGGTTCATTACCTGAGTGGTCCTATCAAAGTTGTTGATAACGATGGTGTTGCAGCAAAGCCAGGTGATCTTCTTGCTGTTGAGATATGCAACTTAGGTCCTTTACCAGGAGATGAATGGGGCTTCACTGCTTCGTTTGATAGAGAGAATGGTGGTGGCTTCTTGACTGATCATTTCCCTTGTGCCACCAAAGCTATTTGGTACTTTGAAGGAATCTATGCCTACTCTCCTCAGATTCCAGGTAAAGACACAAACAACATCCATGTTTTTTTGTTGTCAAGTACATTACTAGCTGTTCTTTGTTATGAGGCAGGAGTAAGATTTCCAGGTTTGACACACCCAGGGATCATTGGCACTGCACCATCAAAAGAACTTTTGAGAATATGGAACGAAAGAGAAAGAGAGTTAGAAGAAAGTGGTCTCAGTTCCCTAACACTATGTGAGGTCGTGCATCAGCGCCCACTAGCTAACCTACCAATAGCTAAAGGATGTCTCCTAGGGAAGGTAAGTTGTATAAGTGATGCCATGAGAAAGTTTTTTCCAAGTGTGTACTTACCTTTGTAACTCATGTAGATGGAAGAGGGAACACCAGAATGGAAAAGGATTGCAAAGGAGGCTGCAAGAACAATCCCAGGAAGAGAAAACGGAGGAAACTGTGACATTAAGAACCTAAGCAGAGGCTCTAAAATATATCTACCAGTGTTTGTGGAAGGTGCTAATCTAAGCACTGGTGATATGCATTTCTCTCAAGGTGATGGTGAGATCTCCTTCTGCGGAGCCATTGAGATGAGTGGCTTTCTAGAACTCAAGTATGTTACATAAGACTTTCTTTGTTTTTGTGGTATGTTACCGAGAAACTCTGACCATTTTGTGACTTATCAATAGGTGTGAGATCATAAGAAACGGTATGAAGGAGTACCTAACACCAATGGGACCAACCCCTCTCCATGTAAACCCGATCTTCGAGATAGGTCCAGTGGAACCGAGATTCTCAGAGTGGCTGGTCTTTGAAGGTATCAGTGTAGATGAGACAGGGAGACAACATTACCTAGACGCAACAGTTGCTTACAAAAGAGCGGTTCTCAATGCTATAGACTATCTATTCAAGTTTGGTTACTCAAAAGAACAGGTACTCTCATCTTTCTATCACTGTCTTTGAGAGAGAAAAAACTAATAAAAGAAACAATGGTGTGTATGTACAAGGTATATCTCTTACTCTCATGTTGCCCATGCGAAGGGAGAATATCTGGGATAGTAGATTCTCCAAACGCAGTTGCTACACTTGCAATACCCACTTCCATCTTTGATCAGGTTTTGAGAAACTAGAGTTTGCCTCTCTGTTCTTTACAGATTCCAAAACATTTTAACTGAGTTCTTATGTTCTG
Organism: Moricandia arvensis; assembly: GCA_905132765.1. NCBI lineage: Eukaryota > Viridiplantae > Streptophyta > Magnoliopsida > Brassicales > Brassicaceae > Moricandia > Moricandia arvensis. The sequence continues at coordinate 28,714 of CAJHQP010000243.1, read as the reverse complement.
TGCAGGATATAAGGCCAAAGACTCGGAAGGTACCAGCAGGACCAAGGATAGTGAGGAGACCAGACGTTATGAAGAGCACATATGATGGAACACTTGCAACTACAAGGAATCCAAGTTCTTCGTCTTGTAGCTAAGGCCCTAGACTGTATAAGCAAGCATGTTGTTTCTTTACTCAAAGAAACCATAACATGCTTGTTTTGGTCACAAATGCACCCCTTGTTTTGTAGTAAAACATTTAAGACTATACATTCCTTCTTCTACACAAGCTAAACAATTCAAGATAGTAAGTAAGGGAGGTCCAAACATGGTGATCGAAGAAGATACTTTAGCTACTTCTTAGAAAAAGCTAAGGAAAGAAGATGAAGAACAAAGCTCCACTGCTTCATCAAATGTCTCTGCTTTGATTTAACCCAAAGTTTTGGCAACGAAGGTGGCATTATTCGGTTGATAAATGTCTCTCAGTAAAGCCCGTTAAAAGCCCATTATAAGGCCCAATGAATTGTGCATTATAAATGTCTCTAATGATCTTTTGTTTAAATGCAAAAGAAATAAAAATAAAAATAAATCTATTGTTTGGCGCACCATACGCATAAATAGATAAGAAGTAGATAAATTAGAATGGCCTAAGCAGTATTTGTCTCATCTATGAAGTAGTACGCACTTTGTATTTATTTTTGTAACTTGGCATTCATATAAAAATTAAGTACGTACTTTGCATTGCAGTATAAATCATTTGTACGATGACAGTTGCTTCATATATATCCAAGTAGCAATTAGTGATTTTTCAGACTTGTAGATATATAACTCACTAGTTTTCAGGTTAAAGATGATTACTAGTCTCTGGAAATTCGAATTCTGAACAAGGTTAAATATTTTTCTAATTTTTTTCTTAAACCGAACAAGGTTAAATATTTGAAGTACAATAATATGATTCTGGAATAAGAGAACGAGGGAAGCTCCGAGTTACAGCCAAGAGGCACCGAAACAAGAAACCTGCAACTGCTAGCAGAAGTCCCATCTTGTTCCTTTGACTATTTATTTTTTCCTTCACTAAAATAAGAAAAAAAAACTTAACAAAGTCCTATTATTCACACTTTATTTATGCATATTTCTAATGCAGTGTTCTTTTGTGTTTGAAACTCAGAGAAAATAAGTGATAGTTTATATGAATTTTAGATAAGCTTTTTCTTTCTGCCAACGCCTGTTTGTTTTTTGAACTTGTGATTTCCTTTTCATGATTATTGTTCTATCACTACTTTATTTTTTACATGTTTATGTAGAAAAGAAATAACCTATAATTACTGTAAAATAACTCAGTGTTAGTTTGTCTGAATCATATCATATGAAATGCTATTGGCAAAACAGAAAAAACAACAACTATATACATCAAAAATACAAATAAACTGATGTATTTATAATTTTACGGTTTCACGATAAAATATATATCGCTTAGCTAAAATTTAATGATGATTATTGGTTTATGTATTTTAATAAATTTTCAAATTTAAATTAAATTTAGAGTTATTAATTTATAATTTTAAAATTATATTGAAATTATGTGTTATTGGTTTAATGATTTATAAATTTTAATTACAGTTAATAATTATTCAGTAATACAGATTTACTAATGAATTTGATTTATAATAAATATACATAGATTTTTTTGTTTAAAATACCAAAATCAAATTTGAGAAAAACCTCTAGATTTACAAATACTAACTAAAATTCTATGTTACATTTGAAAATTTGTATTTTGTATATTTTATTTAGATTTATAAATACTATATAGATTTTAAATTCAAATAAAATATATAAACAAATAACAAATCTAACCAACTTTCTTTTTATTATATTGTTTTCTATGATTAATTTAACAACTCTAATCATGGGACAAGATTAATTTGATAGAGAACCTTTGTTTTGCCAAATAAAAAAATGAATGGATAATAACAAGTAGATATTTTAGTGTATATTGGAAAAGTTATACAAATCTCTGATTTTCTTATATAACAGATATCTGATTTTTCCTGCCACAAACATCGTGTTTCTGTATGAAACGTCATTTCAAGCACTCTTAATTATCGTCCACCATTCTCCCTATCATATTGTACTCTTAGAGCATCATTATCCATAAAAATCTTTAAAGAATTTTTAGTTTTTTTTTTTTTTTAGTTTTAAAAAAAAAAAAAAAAAACCAATTGCGGGCCGCCACATGTCAGTGAGGCCCGCGAACAGGGCAAAAACTTCTTAAGAACTGACTCTTGCAGAAAAATTTTAAGAACTAAGCTCTTAAAAAAACAATGGGCCTCACGCTAAAAACCCTCTTACACATACTCCTACATATTAACACTTATATATACATCGCAAATTAAAAGTTAATGCCTATAAAGCTCGTAGTGATTCTTGGAACACCCGGTCATACTCTCAAGTTTTTTTAATGTAAACACTTTCATGTTTAAGTTATATTTATTTTTGTGCGTGTGGTATTTCTTGTCTAGTTTCCACTTAATAAATACAAATATCAACTGGAACCATTTTCCAAAAATATAATTCAAGAAGAAGTCTGTTAAACGGTAAAACGAGGTTTGGGAAGTTACTATCAGTAAATGACGTCAGTAATCATGATTTTGCTCTTATAATTGTTGACGAGTAAGATGCATGATTGACATGATAATGACATTTAACGTCCGATATCCAAGAAAACCGATTAAATGACTGTTTTAAACGATTTGTAGGCGTTAGAAATTTATTTAAAGAATTCATGTGTTGCAGGACTAAACTACCCTTAATAAAGATACAATGGATGGCTTGTTTATAAATACTTTTGTTGTTGTTCGCTTTTATAAAATACAATTTATTAAGGAATTTTTATTTGCAATATGGATAATCTATATATATAAAGTTGCCTTTTTTTTCTCCATAGGGGGAAAAAATGACACCTGGCAACTTAAGTGGGCTCTGCTAAGTGGATATTGAAAAATGAAAACCGTAATTGAGATTTGTTTGCTGCTTCTATTGGGCTTTCAAAATTAAAAAACTGATCTCGGATTGTCAAGCCCAGTAAGAAGTATTGCACCCTCAAAAAAAATCGACTAGGTCTAGGACTGTGTTTTCTTCGGCTGCCGCTTCACACCAGAAAAAAAACGATGAAAATGGACAGGGACGTTACAACTTTTCGTCTACAGCTTCTTTACTCCCTCTTGGTACGTGATTACCCCACTCCGAAGCATTCAATCCGACTCCTTGAATTCCCCATGGTAGCGTACTGGAGGTCTGAGTATAAATAACCCCTCTTCCATTCATGGTAATCACAGCTTACCGCAATATTACTCTGTTTAACTTCCCCTTTACTCTGTTCAACTTCCCCTTTACTATAATGACGAATTCTCGCATCCTTCTTGCCAACTTAAAAGCAGGACGGTGCTCCAACACTGCCGAGGTGAGGTCGCTGCGATTCTGGGAGGCTAGGAACGTACGGAGAGGTGGCGAATTGATGAGTGTTGACATGCTCTTTGTCGATGAGAATGTAAGCCTCTTGCTCATGAATCTGTTTTTAGTATTTCTTCCATTATTTTGGTCAACAAAATTTTTACTGCTTGTGATGTTCTATAACTATTGTCTGAATGTTTTTATTTCTCATTACCAACAGTCAAACCTTACGCAAGGATCTATAAGTGCGAACCGCCAACTTAAGTTCAGGGACCGTCTCAGCGAAGGCTCCCTATACACGTTGTGCGGTTTTGACGTCACGCGCAGCAACCCCAATTTCCGTTTGTCCGATTCCCCTCTCTCAATTAGGTTCAATGAAGAAACCAATATTGAGAAAATAACGGCCTCTGTTAGGCCCATACCAACGGAGCTTTTCAGATTCATGTCATATAGCCAGATACTTGAACTAGCTAACACTGGCAAACAACTTCCTGGTATGTATCTCATGTCTGATTAGTTTAGTTTGTTTTGTGATAGCATGTGTTAACTTAACCCCATTGATTATTTATCAGACATAATTGGTGAGTTGAGTGCAATCAGAAGCACAATCACTGACTGTATACCAGGGGCACAACGAGTGATGCTATCTCTGCGTCTTCAAAGGTACTCATGTTTTTGGAAATGCCATGAGCTTATAATGGATGTTGTTACCATTTCCAGTCATATAACTTTGTGTTTTTCTTTACTTGCAGTGGTGAAGCCATTTGTGTCAGTATGTTTGACTCAATGGCCCTTGCATTCCATGCCAAATTTGACAGCTATGGTAAAGAGCCCAAAATTATAATTGCCACAAGCCTGAATCCTAAGAGAGTTGCTGGTGGGTGTTTATTTCCCTAACTTTTGGTTGCATTGATACATATATTCCTCAAATGCATTTCAAAAAAACTATTTTGTTTATTGCTTGAGTTAGGCCGGCTTTATCTGAATGCTACTTGTGGGACACATCTCTACTTTGACTCTGAGACAGCTGCTGGGAAAGAAATGTTTGACACGTAGGTCTCACAATTCTATTTATAGTAAATCACGTTTGTGCTTCTGAAATTAGGCACGTCAATGTTTCACTGATTTGATGAATGGCTTCTCATTTCCCTTTCCTTACAGCTTGCCAGGTCATGGAGCAGACTCAGGTGCATCCTCTTCGAAGGTAGTTCATGCACAGAAAATTGAACCAATGACTGTCTCTGAGCTTAACCAGTTTGTCATCACCTCTGACCCACAGGTTAAGTCTGAATTATTAGATTTTCAAATAATTGAGTTGTTTTTTTTTTTTATTGATCTACTTACTCAACCTTTGTCAGGTGATTGAGTTTCTCTGTACGGCTAAGGTTACTGGTGTCCAGCAAGATGATGGATGGTGTTATATTGCATGTTCTGGGTGTTCCAAAAAACTTGTCCGAGAAGTAAGTTCGTTCACATGTGTTTCATGTAATGAAACTAATGCTGTTGCTGCACTCAGGTATGTTAATGGAAATTGTGTATCTTTGGAAGTTTAAAACAAATTACATATAGTTGCAGACATTAATATTGTGTGAACAGGTATCGAGTCACTTTGGCTGTGTCAGACAACACTGATACAGCATCTTTCCTAGCTTTTGATATGGAGATGGCAAAGCTGACTAACATTCAGGCTTCGGAAGCTGCTAAGATTGTGGTACAATCTTCAATGAACTCTTTGCTAATAAGTTGTGACATCGCTGTTGATACTAATGCTTATAAAACTATGTCACTCTGTTTGTAGGGGACGGGAGTTGATGCTCATGTTGACACAGAACTACCTCAGTCTCTTGCTGATATTGTTGGAAAAATCTACACTTTCCAGCTCAGATTGAACGATTTCAATTTCTCATCAAAGCACAAAACCTTCACCATTTCCCGCATATTTTCTCAGCTAGCACTTGCGCCCATGCCATCCTTTGCCATGACTGTATGTTACTTATCTAATCTCAAATATGCTACTTTCTTCCTGGTTACAATAACTCGTGCCATTGTACATGACATTTTTGATAGGCCGGTGGAAATATCCCTGCGGAGGGGCGAGCTGTTGCTGTGACACCAGGGACAAGTGCAAACGTGAACAACTCTTCCTCTGTTGCAGATAATCCATCTACGTCTGAGACTGGAACTACTAAACGTCCACCCTCGGTGAAAGCCCAAGATGATGTGGATGACCCTGCACGGAAGAAGACACACGTGGAATGAGTCACCACTACAACCTCGACGACCACAGCTTCTTCTACAGCGAAGAATGATTTAGTGTTTTCTGTTTTGTTTTAATCTACGACTCTTTTGGTTTTTAAGCAATGTGGTCCTTTCTATTTTCAATCTAATCGGCTCTTTGTTTTAAAGACAGTTTATTGTGGTTGTCTCTTTTTTTATTTATTATCAATGCTGATATTACCAATTTGATGACGAACAAGCCACCACACAATTGTCACGTGGACGACCTAGACACCCGATGTAGAAGATGCTACCATTACAAGCAGATGCGCAAATTCATTGCATTCATCCACTAAACCACAAAACAGAGATCATGGAGTTATGGACACGCACATAGGGAATTCTCAAATGCTCGGATTATTCTCTTCGTTTACCTTTCTTCTCATGCAGTGTCTCTTTTGTTTCCCTATAAAGCTCTTATTTTACATTTTGTTTCACTACTTTGTTTCAGTCAGTTTCTACTTTTAAATTCTTTTCCCTTTGTGTCCCAACTAAACAAAAATAAGTTTACCCGAGTCTACTCAATAAAACTCAGCAATTACTTCAGACACAAGCAACACTATGATATACTTGTGGTTTTTCACGGCAAAGACGATGCACAACAACATCGCATACTTAACTTTTATATACAAATGACAGACCACGTAAGTTGAGATAATAATATGCATTCCTCCACGTACACATGTTTTTCATATCATTCTAATAATAAAAAAAATACACAGAAATTCAAAATTTAAATGTACATTAAATCTACTAATTCGAATTTCTAAACGTTAGCGATAATGATTGCACAGACAAATCATTTAACATGATTTAATTTCCAAAATAAAACTGTACCCAATCAATTTACACATAATAAGGGTTGACTGCAATAAACAATAGAATCTTATTTATTTTAAAATAAACATAACAACACACGCAATCAAACCCTCTCCTACCCGTATAAAATCTAAGCCTCCTTCAACCTCTCAGCCAGAAAAAAATAACAGACTCAAAATGTCCAGAAACACAGCTCCCTCTACATTCGATCTCTTGCCCACAGATATCCAAACTGAAATAATTTCACGTTTAGCAAAAATCTCCAGGACCGCCGTCCGTAATCTCATGGCCGCAATTCCTCCTCTTTCCATCCCTGCTGCCGTTCCTCTTGTCTACAAGAACCTCAACCTCCACCAGCTAACCGTTCGTCCACTGGCTTCTATGAACAGGTATCATGATCTTATGGAACGATGTCTCTCAAGCGGAAACTTGCAGGCTCATTACATACGTGGAATACAAGAATATTTCGAGAAAAACAACATAGAGGTGGGCTTGCCACATTTACGATTCGCAGCAGAAGGTTCGTATGATGACGCTATTTACCTTTACGGTATGATAATGTTCTGTAGTGGAGAACCAGCAATCGGCCGAACAATGATAGATTCCCTTGGATGGAGAGAAAACAAAGCACGAGCAGACCATTGCTGGAGAAGGATCAAACGTTCAATCCATGGAGTAAGAGTCATCAGGCTTCAGACTTACATGACTACTTTCTTAAGCACAAGGGCAACCATAACATGTCACCAAGATAACATTTCGGCTCGGTGCGACACATGTTATTATTATAAGCAAATAACAAAATTTGTGTTCATTATTTAGACGCAGTAAGACTTTGATGCTGGAGAAAACTAAATCCAATTTCAAAAGTTTTAAAGCTTCTGATGTTTTTTCTAAATTTCCATTTACGTTAATAAGTTGTTCATTTTCTCTTTGTAGAGAATGCATCAATACCATCAATTTATTTTTTCAGTATTCTTTGTTAAAATCACCAGTTTAACTATTATCCTGCTTCAATGGGTTTTGACTCAAAGTCTTTTTTTTTTGTATTTTGCTTATAGAGATAAAATAAAACACCCATAACAAAGCAAAATCTATGTTGTTCTTACTCAATTTCAAATAATTATCTCCACATTCAAATCAGCAAAAAAAAATACAAAAACATAAATGCATAGCACATCAAAATTTATAAAACATTTGTCATTTACTCCCACTGCAAAACTATAGTAATTCATTCCAATTTTTTTATAAACTAACTCTAGACTATCATCTGCAACACTGAGCAAGATACCATCTGGGTACTGATCATATCCCACGAACCTACTTAAGCAGATTCACTTATGACGGAAATAACCAAACCTCTTTTAAATATATAGTCGTCAGAGTTGATATTCTCAATCAAAAAATAGGAAGTTGGTTCCACTCACTCAAACACTATAACAGTTCAACGTATGAAATTTACAATACATGGGTTTTTGGTGAATCTTTGAGTAATGTATTAAAAAAAAATTAAAATAAAAATACAAAGGACTCCTTAATGAAATTAAATAAAAATTACATCCTTATTATTAAGCTTCAAACTCCTTAATTAGTATTATTTTTTCTTCGTCACTTATCTACCTTCTCTTTTTAACACTTGATAATTTGATTGCACCATGACTTCCAAATACATAATATACATAGATATATATACCATATTTTGCAAATGAAAATTGGACAAAAATAGAGACAACCCGCGCGTAGCGCGGGCACATACCTAGTTCCTAATAAAAAAGGAGATAATTTGTATAGATGGGGGTGAGAGCAAATGATTACTTAGGAGATGGTGCATTGCATCAGAATATTGATGTTGAAGTTAATATGTGTGAGTTTATGGGCAGAGGAAAACGAAAAGAGAGAAACCATAATGAGTTAACGCAGACATAGCCGCCATTTCCACTTCTCACTCCCACTTACAACTCTCCCTTTCGAGCAAGTTTTCGACATCAATGCTAGTCTTAATCACCATTAATCTCTCTACTCATCATTATTACATTGAAAGCCCACTATTTTTCAAAATACTACTGCTTCGTGGACGAAAAAGAACATTTAATGTCTCTAATTATTAGAGATTTAATTACATATTTATGTTTATTAGTATGATAATTAACTGTATTTCAATAACGTTTTGTAGTAAATGGAATATATGGGATTATATTTGTTGACAAAAAAATTGAAATATATTTTGTCTTGGTGTTTTTTTTCCTTCTTATTGAAACCCATAGTTACATATCTATTAATATAAAGAAGACTTTGTCTCTCTTCTGAGAGAGACACGTCATCAAATAATTCATTCTAGGCATGACATCTGTCCACTACATCAAAACTTTGCGTTTGATTAACGACAGGAAGGGATTTTGTGGGCTTATGTTAAATCACACGAATTAAAGCCCATTGTTTCAGAGGCCTTATACTTCATCCCCTTGAAACCACAATTAGGCTTTTTGTTCTTCTTCCATGTCTCTTTGTCTCTCTACCCACGACGTTTAGACTTCTACTCAACTCAACCAAAACGGCCGAGTTACAGACTCAGCGCCATCATAGCCATCTTAACTCCGTATAGTACGATCTTGACATTGATTGTGAGTTATCCTTCTCCAAGGCGGTCTATTCTTTACCTATAAAAATGTTAGGTTTCTTCACTTGAACAACATCCTCACAATCTGTGAAAACAGTAAATTTATATATGGATTCTCAGTGAAATCGCTAATTAACAGTGGAGGAAGCAATGAGTGGTCAGAGAAGATGAACGGAGGCTACGATTTTTTTACAGGAAATTGGCATTCATTTCTCATGATGAAAAAATTAAAGAGGATAATAAAATGTATATAGCTGAGAAGGAAGAAGGAAGAGAGATGTACCTGAGTCTTATTGGAAGAGACTAAGCTTGATGGTCCAAGCTCTCGACGAAATAAATTGGAAGCTTAGTATCAATCCCTGGTTTGGTTGGTGAGACCATTTCTCTCAAAGAAGTCGATGGGAATCACAGGTCGGGATTGATATATGAGCCAAAACCAGAAAGGAGAAGCTTTGATCGAGTAAGGAGGTAAGAGATAAATTTGCGACTCTCTCAAGCTGACTGAATCAAGTTATTTTGACCATCCGGTAAGCCAAGGCTCTAAATACATGACAGCACATCAGAGTTTTGACCGAGTCACTGAGATTGTCATCGCAACAAAATCAGATAGCGAATAAAAAGCTTGGCTTAATTTAATCTCAAGAGGAGATTAAAGATTATTGGAGTTGAGAAGCTTTGGGATTTTGTTCAAAAAAAACATTGTCGGCTTGGGGAAGAAGACAAAAAAGGGTTTACGTTCTTGGACGGAGAAATTAAGAGAAGGTCAAAGTTGGGCCATGTGGAGACTGTTAGTGGACCTTAACTTTAATATTGTTACACAACAGTCCACTCCAAAGTCTAAGTTCAGATACCTGTAGAAAAACAAACCGGTTAATTTGTATGTGAAAAAAACAATAAGATATAAGTCATACGAGGTGTGGACTTCTAATATCCGTATAAATAGAGTACGTCGCAAGTTTAATGGATCATCCGGTTAATCAAAAACACAAGAAACAATGAAATAGTTAAAAAGAGATCCGAGGAGAGGAAAATAAAAAGAAAAATATATTATTCGAGTCATATTTTACGTGATAAATTTATATAAAAAACACATGATGAACAAGAAAGATCAAAAAGGTAGTAGTACAAACTAACAGATATACAACAATCTAAAACTTAAATCATTTCACGATTTTTAACATCATTATACATATATAACGCCCTAAACTAAAGATGTCTAACGAGCGACAACATTAAATCACACAACAACATATGGCTACAAAACTATTTACGTAATAACAACACCGATGAAGGTTTTCACCAAAAAAATCACTGATGAAAGCTTACAGTATCTACGCATAACAACTGAAATGTACGACAATGACATTTATATATACGATATATAATAATATTGTTCAAGAGTGAGACATAGAATAGTCATGCATATTTTACACATGTTTGGATGGATAATAAGAACACCTAAAATGGACCAATACTAAGAACGCATAAAGACATCACTCCACAAGATTAAGGTAACAAAACTATCAGCTTACATCTTAACTTATTATGATGCCAAACATATTAAAAACTTTGTTTTCAAGATTTAAACACTACATTTTAATTGAAGAGTCTGAAATAAAATGGCATCCTGATAAATGTAGGCATTCATTTTAACATCATCATTCCTCATAATTAGTTTCTTGCATTAGAGGTTGAACTCAAATCACATGGTCAAAAGAGTCACAATTTCTCTGATAAATTCAACAACCACAATTTACACCTCAATAAAATACATAATCTCTACAAATCCTAATTTTATTTAAAACAATAAACGTCAATATACAGTACTCTTGCAGAAACTAATATAAAATACACACAATAAAAATACACAATTATATAGTTATATAGACGACATGTAAACTATATTCCGCGCGTAGCGCGGACCAACCCTAGTATCTTCTTATTATATAAAATAGAGTTTCTTCTGGATGCGCCACCTCATCAATTACTCTTTTCCCAGCAAGACACGTGTCCAATTCTTTTTTCGTTCGGCTTTTATTTTGTAGTTAACGGGTTTAACTCAATGGGCTTAGGCTGTTCATTTAGTGGGCTGATGAAATCATTAATGAATTATGATAACAACAGTCGCCGTCTTCAAGAATAGCCAACTTCCATTTCTAGGGTTCATGTTCTTCAACTTTTGTTCTCTTAAATCAACCATGGATTTTCGGGAAGGTTCCATTCATGTCGATTCGTCTGGATTTCTTCTCGCTGACAAAGGAAAACTGGAATCGTTACGGGAAGAATTCAAACGTTGTCATTAAAGACCTTCTTAACTCCTTCTCCCCACCTCTATCACGATTCTTCATTCAATTCATCTCCAGCTATAAAAAGGTGAGTCTTGAACCCCTGAACATCATCCTTTCATCTTCACTACCCAAAACATTTTGAGCATAATGGTGGTCTCCTATGTCTTCTTTTCTGACTTTAAAGTCGATCTCTGTATAACTATTGTAAGTCCGTATACTCAAATGTTCAGAGGCCATGAATATGAATAGAGGTGGAGAGCTTATGGGCATCGGGAAAGCTGAGAAACAATAAACTTCACGGTGGTGGCAGCAATGAGCCTGGTCGGAGAAGATGACGGGAGGCTACAATTTTTAACCGAATAAATGGTACTCAATTCTCACGATCAAGAAAAATATCAGGAGGATTAGGTTCTGAATAGAACATATTTATCTGAACAGGAAGAAGGAAGAGAGATGTACATGAGTCTCGCTGGAAGAGACTTAGCTTGATGGTACAAACTCGCAACAAAGTAAATTGGAAGGTGAGGTATCGATCCCTGGTTTGGTTGGTGAGAACATTGCTCTCAAAGAAGTTGACGGGAGTTACAAGGTCGGGATTGACATGTGAGTCAAAACCAGAAAGGATAATTCAATTGGGTGAGGAGGTATGAGCGAGAGTTGCAATTCTCTCTCAAGATGACTGAGCCAAAGATATAGGTGCTTTCCGCACTGACGACTGGAGGCGCATCAGAATCAATTTATTTTGACCATCCAGGGCTCTAAGGACACGACAACAAAGTCTTGACGGAGTCGCTGAGGTTGGCATTACAACAAAATTAGAAAATGAATAAGAAGCTTAATTCATTCTTCTTATTCTCTTTCATTGAAAATCTCACAAAGATTTTAATGGCAAACTCATGTTTACTACTCGGCGATTTGAATGCCAGCCGTTGTAGATCTACTATTGAAGTGTGTCTCTTGACAATAGGAAAACATAAAATTAGAGATAGCTACTTCTACCACTAAGCACTTACGGACATTGAAGATGGTGTAAGAAGTTTCAGTTGTTGGATTACATGGGAGGAACTACAAGAGGTATGAAGCGTTGTGTTGTTGGGATTTCAGCAGAAAATGACAGGCATGGTAAGATCCCCAGTCGCGTGCAAGTTTTATATTGAAGTGTTGAGATTGCCAAAACGTCAGCACTGAAGAAGATTGATGTTGTGAAGATTTTTTTCGTAAGAACATCGTCGACTGAGGGTCTTCAAGTTGAGTGCACGATTTAGAAACTATTGTGGTGAGAATATTATTGCCCTGTCTCTCTGCAATTCAAATTTGCAAGCAAAGTTTAAATCCCATGTCTAAAAATCACTATCAAATCAAAAGGATATTAGAATGGTTTTAGCTACATATTTTTTGCTTTTTCTGTCGGGAATATATTTAATCTATGTGATTATGTGTTGATCTCCATTCTCCACTATGAATAATGTGTAACAAAACAAATCCTTAATAACTTTCAAAGGATAATACACGTTAATGTCTATGTATATCTTCTTCCAAGATGTAAAACATAATATACAATAACTACCAAGTCTTTCAAAGGTTTACAAAAACAAAGTCTATAAAATAATCAAATGTAACAGTAAAAAATCAAGTATATAAGTAGAGTTCACTTACTTTTTAGTTTTTACTAAATCTATAAATCAAAAAAGGAACAGTTTAAAGATAATCAAAATTTTAAAACATAGAATTCCCAAGAAAATGGCATAGGAATTACAAGTTTATAACTCCGCCAAAATACATATTAGTAATAAAAGCCATTAATTAAATTTATCATTAACCCATTACACACCTAAAAATCAATTACTCGCCATGGTGAACCTCCGGCTCTGCAGTGGAACAAAACTTGATGATCAGCCCAATGACCAGCTCCTTCTGCAACAATATAAAGGTATCAAACTAAGCATTATCATCACAGTCTTCGCTACATATTCAGTAGAATTATGAGTTCCGAGATAACATCAAGTGCCCATAGTGCTAACCCGGAGGCTCGCCGTCACAATTACTTTAGAAGAATGAAGCTAGCAGCAGAGACGTAGTCAACCATAACTGACGTCCTCGGCTGCCTCTCCTATACCATATCTCAGCTATAATTATTTTCCTAAATATGCACATATAAAATTCATAATAATTATAAAATATAAAGCAAACTCTTTAACATACAAAGACATTGACAACACATCGACTGTGTGCTTAAGAAGTAGTATGTACGTGCAATTGCTAATCCAAAAGAACAAATACCACAATAGTCTACAACATGTTGTTTACCTTAAACCGCATTCCTTGCTTATGTGAGGTTGCCACTTCATCAAATGGACTCACCACAAATTGATACCTCACTTTAATTATTGAAAATTTATTAAACAATCCACATTTATCACTCTCTTATTATTTATAGTAAATATATTAATACAATATTAAATAGTCCATATATTTTAAATATTAAATATGAATTAAACACAAACCAATTGTCAACTTTATATTTTAAATATTGTTTTAATATAGTTTTAAACAAACATTTTAATGATTAAAAATGATTTAAACTCAAACCAATTATAATTTTAAAATTTTAATTAATATTTTAGCATAAATATTAAAAATATAAAATTAAAACTTTTTGTTGTACTAATATATTTATATTTTAAGTACTTTACAGAATTATATAATCATTTGCTTCATAAATTTTATAACTGAAATAAATATTAAAATATTTACAGAATTTATAATTTAAAGACAAGTAAATAAAAAGAAAAAAATATAAATAGTCATTTATCATTGAGAAATTGTCAAAATACCACTTTCCTTATACCACTTTTCAAAATACCTTAATCATTTTATCCTTGTTTTTTAAGAGGAAAAAACACACTTATAACCCTTGGGTTAATTAATCTAAGACTTAGGGTTTAGAGTTAAGGGGTGGTGTAGGGTGAGGGTAGGGTTTAGGAATTTAAAATTTAGGATTCTAATTAATTAAAAAAAATTACCCCTTAAAAAAGTGGTATTTTTGAAAATGTTCCTTTAATGAAAGTAAAAATGAAAACTGGTACAAGGAAAATGATATTTTTGAAAATTCCACTTTATCATTTGATATCAAGACCATAAAAACATGAGAACTTTTTAAAATAAGTATTCAATAATTTATATTGTTTCATTAAGCACTATAATCATCTACAATATATAAAATCATCTACGTCATATATGTTATATTTTTTAATATTTATTTTTAATATATATTGGTTTGAAATAAATATTAAAATATTTTCATATAAGTACTTTAAAGAAGTATATAATTATTTACATCATAAATTTTATAACTGAAATAAATATTAAAATATTTACATAATTTATAATTTAAATAATGTAAATAAACTGAAAAGAATACGAATAGTCATTTACCATTTGATATCATAAATGAAAAACAACATAAATTATTAAAAATAGTATTAATAAATTTAGTTGTATTAATATATTTGTGTTAAGCTTTAAATTTTCTATTGAAAAATTAATGACCAATGTTAACCAAAACTTATACTTAATAATATTTTTAACATTATATATAAGTAAATAATTTTAAGTAAAATCAGAATATTAATCAATACAATAAAATATTTCAATTTAATGATAATATATAGTAATTTATTAATATGTGACAAGACATTTATATTAAATAAATAATGTCAAAAATCATATTTTAAAAATTAATTAATATCATTTTATTTTGCATATCATAATTATTAATTTGGATAACATGGTATACTTGGACATTAAATATAATAATATATACAAAATTTAAACAAACATTTGTCTTTATGACTGATAAAATTAGTAGGTTTTCAAGTTGCATAACTAATTTAAAATATGTTTAGTATAATGCGTTATCCATATTTCTATGTTAAATTCAGATAACTATAGTTATAAGAAATTTTCTTACTATTAAAGTCAAAATAGAAAAAATATCGAAAATAAAATATCACATTTACATTTTTGTGAATTGTTTTAATAGTTAAAAAATTATATGATTTATAAAAAGGATGATAACAAAATAGTGAAGTTAATGTAACTTATTATTGAAAGTAAAATAAAAAATAAATAAATCATAAGTTATGTGAACATAAGATCTAAAGTTATTATATCTAAATAATTGTGAAAATAAAATTCATTACTTACTTCTTAAATATAATTTCAATAATAATAAGAAAAAAAAACTCTAGAGTTCAAAAAGAGACTTAGTATCAAATAAAATGACAAAAAACAAAGAAGGGAAGAGTGCAACTAAATGACTTATACAAAATAAAAAAAATAGAAAAATGTACACCGACATAATACAAATAGAACATAAACTTATTCAAACAATCACAATAATCGTATTAAAAAACTTAGTCAACTGAGCAAAATTAAGACTTGATCATTTTTACAACAAACAAATTCAACGAAAAAGATAAGAAAATAACACAATAACAAAAAAAATAATGATCAACACATAATAGAACCAAACCCTTTAAAACTAAACACAAAATTTAAACACTTTTGAGGTTGTCATATGAGATTCCACGTCAAAAAGTTGTCTCCTGACAACGCGACACGTGTCTCAAACATTAAAATACTGCGATTTATTAAATATAGCAGTATAACAACATGTAACTTATATAATATAATTAATAATATATATAATTTTTATGATATGATCTTCATATTTAAAATGTTGATTTACGCAATATTATATTTTTTTTAAGTTTGAATTTTTTTTTCCACTTTTATCAAACTAAGTAAAACACTTTTTTGTGACAAATATTTGTGCTAATATTTATTTAACAATATTATATAATAATTTTTAATTCATGAACTTTATTATTTATATTAACTTTGTATATAGTAAAAGAAAACAGAAAACATATTTTACTTAAAAGTTATAATATAAAAAACTTTTTATGTTTTAGTAAAATTGATATCTAATTCATAAAATACTACAAAAGCTAATTTTTTTTGATATTAAACTTAATAGATCGAATACTAGCGGTATATAAACCAAACCAAATCAAAGTATCTATGGTTTTATTATGGTTGCTATTTTTATATATCAAAAAACTAAAATTCGAAATCCAGATTGAACATCTTTACAAATTAACCAAAACTACAAACATATATGAAAAATTGTTAAAAAATTCCCACAAATATGGTATTAGAAGTTAAAGACTTGAAGATTGCTTGACTAACAAGTAAATACTCACCACCCGAACCAAAAAAATTACAGATATATACAACAACCTTATTTTCCAGTAAAAGAAGCCTCAAACATGATTCACAAACCCAGTTAATAACATCTTACCCAAAAGGTTGAGCCCAACACTTTTAACAAACTTAGAATTATAAGGTCGAACCAAATGTACTCGCTTCAAAACTCACTAATTTTTAAAATATACAATACATATCTTTTGCAAATGCAAACCTAAAACATAAACCACAAAATCATATAAAAATAATAACCTAGATCACAATTAAAGTATATCCCGCCCGTAGGGCGGGCCGACCCTAGTATATATATATAATTAGCCAAATCATTCATGCATGACAAAAACATACGATTTATATAATATTGAAATTAGATCAAAATATATGCATCATACAACATAATTCTTTTAAAACGTTTTTTTGTTTTGGTGATGGTGACATAGTAACGACATTAATTGAGAATTTGTATATGTTTTGCCATAGTTTTTTGTTCTGTAAGCTAGTAATTTTAAAAGAAAAATTGGGGGATGATTTATTACAGTAACAATTCCCTAATCCGCTAAATAAACAAAAAGACCCTTTAATTACCGGCTAGTAGTATTAATTAGGAAAAAGGAGTAAAATAAGTAAACAATATTCCAACATAGGATTGAGAAGAACTTTAAACCTATTTCAATCATGAACTACTCGTCTTCTCCAACTTTTAAACCTCATCATAAATAATTAAAATAGTCTTTTTCGATTTCCTTTTAAATCCAAATCCTAGAAACTGTTATAGTTTTTCTGTTCATTACTTATACCTCACGTTATATACATATAGCTTCTATAAATGCATCTCTTTAGTCGCGTATAATCTTCCCTCACTCATTTGCATACTCACCTTCCTATCTATATAAAACCCTCGCTATACTTCCCTCAAACTGTGTCTCCCTTTCTCTCTCTCTCTCTAAGCAAAGCAAAATATGACGGTGGTTAGAGAATACGACCCGATCAGAGACTTAGCCGGTGTGGAAAACGTCGAGAGACGTTGCGAGGTCGGTCCTAGTGGCAAGCTTTCCCTCTTCACCGACCTTTTGGGTGACCCCATTTGTAGGATCAGACATTCACCTTCTTTTCTTATGTTGGTAATATTACTAATCTTCCAAAATGTTTTTTCTCACTTCGTCTTTTGTTAGTGTCTCTTCTTCTTCCTCCTAAGAATAAGATGTTTTCCATGATGGCTTCTCCTAATCTAAAAAACCCATTTCCATAAATAGAATATTAAATTTTAATTCAAGTTCATTCTTGGCTCTTGATAAGATCAAAAGGCTCATCATTTCTTTTTTCTGAACCAAGTGTATTGAGCTCATAAAGTTTAAAAACTTTTAAAAATATTAATAACGGATTTTCTTTTTTAATATGGCTGTAACAGGTGGCTGAGATGGGTACGGAGAAGAAGGAGATAGTGGGCATGATTAGAGGTTGCATCAAAACCGTTACATGTGGCAAAAAACTAGATTTAAATCACAAGTTCCAAAACGACATCGTTAAACCACTTTACACTAAACTCGCCTACGTTTTGGGCCTCCGTGTCTCTCCTTCTCATAGGTAACGTTCCGTTACTCCCACTAATCACGCATGTAAAGTGATTAAGGAAGGTTAATTAAAACTAATCATTTATCTCGTTAATCATGCAGGAGGCAAGGGATAGGGTCTAAACTCGTGAAGATGATGGAAGCATGGTTCATGCAGAACGGTGCAGAATATTCGTATATAGCAACTGAAAACGAAAACCAAGCTTCGGTTAATCTTTTCACTGGAAAATGCGGTTACTCCGAGTTTCGTAAACCGTCGATTTTGGTCAATCCGGTTTACGCACACAAAGTCAACGTCTCACGTCGTGTCACAGTTATTAAATTGGACCCGGTCGATGCAGAGTCGTTGTACCGACTCCGGTTCAGCACAACAGAGTTTTTCCCGCGAGATATTGGTTCGGTGCTGAATAACAAACTCTCTCTAGGGACTTTCGTTGCGGTGCCACGTGGCAGCTGTTACGGATCCGGGTCTGGATCATGGCCCGGTTCGGCTAAGTTCCTTGAGTACCCGCCAGATTCATGGGCCGTGTTGAGCGTTTGGAACTGCAAAGACTCGTTTCGGTTAGAGGTTCGTGGTGCGTCGCGGTTAAGGCGTGTGGTGGCTAAAACGTCTCGCGTGGTTGATAAAACGCTGCCGTTTTTGAAACTTCCTTCTATACCTTCGGTTTTTAAACCGTTTGGGCTTCATTTTATGTACGGGATTGGAGGGGAAGGTCCACGTGCGGCGAAGATGGTGAAGTCTCTGTGCGGACACGCTCACAATCTGGCCAAGGAAGGAGGCTGCGGCGTTTTGGCGACGGAGGTGGCCGAGGAAGAGCCGTTGCGGCGAGGGATACCACACTGGAAAGTGTTGTCGTGTGAAGAGGATCTTTGGTGCATTAAACGACTTGGAGAAGACTACAGTGACGGCGCTCTTGGTGATTGGACCAAATCACCACCTGGCGCTTCTATTTTTGTGGACCCTAGGGAGTTTTAAAGTCTTTTTATATGCTTGATAATAGTTTTATTAACTTGCATGTCATGCTAAACTCTTTTTAAGATCTCTTGTTAGGTCTTTTTAGTTTTGTTTTTTGTTGGTATATTAAAGTAGTGGTAAGAGGCAATATCTCCTACTTTTGGGTTCGTGTCTTCTTGTCTTGTAAATGGATCTTGCTTTTTAAGATACTTTTTTCTCTGGCTATGTTAAAATACCGACCTAGTTTTATTTTTAATTATATAGAGAACTATCATGAACGCTTTAATAAGTAGTTATATTCTCTAAGATGATATAATCGTCATCATCTTGTAGGCAAAATAACAATGATGATAGAAAGAGAATATGAATGTACAGAATGTTTTACCAATATTGATAACATTACCACTATTGTCTCATAACCTCTAAAAGTGCGTTTTAGATTCCACGTTTTTAAGATAATCTTACCAGTACCAAACCATTATTTATATTGTTGGAACGAGAAACTTATTAGAAATGGAGAAAGTGTTTAAGTGTTTGAAGAGAAGAAATTTTATGAAGAGGAAACTTTTTTTATTTCTTGGATGATTCTTGAAAACTTGGATGATACAAAATGAGAAGAGAGTGGAGGTATTTATAGCCTCTAAAATACAAAATATCTTACATATTTTATTCTTAAATCTAGATAATTCTACTAAAATATCTTGATATTTTTATTATAATTATCTAGATAATTCTATGAAAATATCTAGATTTTTATCTTAAGGAGGTGGAAGATTTTTCTAGATAAATTCTAGAACTTGGGTCAAATTTGGGCTAACATGATTATTAGATTATTAGCCCAATGATTAACCCAAATCAAGTTTATGTTTCAACACCCTCCCTTAAACTTGATTTGGTTACTCCGAGTAAGCTCCTCATCTTGATAAAGTCTTTACGCTTGAGTGGTTTGGTGAAGATATCAGCTACTTGATCATTTGTCTTCACATACTCCAATTGCACATCCATCTTGGCAACACATTCTCGAATGTAGTGATAACGAGTATCAATGTGCTTACTCCGATCATGGAAGACTGGATTCTTCGCCAATGCTATTGCCGACTTGTTATCAACAAAGATCTTCGTTGGCTCCTCTTGTGGTAGGCTCAACTCCTTTAGCAAGTTTCGTAACCAAATAGCATGGCAAATACATGAAGTAGCCGCTACGTACTCCGCTTCACAAGAAGAGAGGGTAACAATTGGTTGCTTCTTTGACATCCATGTGAAAGCGGTTTCTCCAATGAAAAATACGAAGCCACTTGTGCTTTTCCGGTCATCAACGTCTCCACCCCAGTCACTATCGCTATATCCAAAAAGCTTGTAATCGTCAGAGATAGAGTAATACAAGCCAAAGTTGATTGTACCTTTGATATAGCGTAAGATCCTCTTAGCTGCCTTGAAATGAGTTGTTGTTGGATGCTCCATATATCGACTCACAACTCCAACCGCGTGTAGGATGTCGGGCCTTGTGCAAGTTAGATAACGTAGACTTCCAACTAAGCTCTTAAAGAGTGTTGGATCAACATTCTCTCCTTCTTCTTCCTTTGATAACTTGACTCCACGTTCCATTGGTGTGCAAACTGGATTTGAGTCTTCCATCTTGAACTTCTTAAGCACTTCTTTAGCATATCCTTCTTGAGTGATGAAGATTCCATTTTCTTCTTGCTTTACTTCAATGCCAAGGTAGTATGACATTAATCCAATATCAGTCATCTCGAACTCCTTTGTCATCTCCATCTTGAAATCTTCAAACATAATCGGATTGGTGCCAGTGAATATCAAGTCATCCACATACAAGCATGCAATCAATATATCGTTGTTTTGGGTTTTGATATAAAGTGCATGCTCATATGGACACTTGATGAAGTCTTTCTCCTTGAAGTACTTATCAATCCGAGTGTTCCATGCTCTTGGTGCTTGCTTTAATCCATAAAGTGCCTTGTTCAGCCTCAAGACTTTGTCTTCTTCACCTTTGACTATGTAGCCTTGTGGTTGCTCAATGTAGACTTCTTCCTCAAGATCTCCATTTAAGAAGGCAGATTTGACATCCATTTGATGTATCTTCCATCTCATTTGGGCTGCCAATGAAATGATTAGCCTAACTGTTTCTAAACGAGCAACTGGAGCAAATACCTCATCATAGTCGATTCCGGCTCTTTGACTATACCCTTTTGCCACCAGTCTCGCCTTGTATCTTTCAACTTCTCCTTTAGAGTTCTTCTTTGCCTTGTACACCCACTTCACACCTATTGCCTTATGCCCATTAGGAAGTGAAGCCAATTCCCATGTATCATTCTTTTGGATTGACTTGATTTCTTCATCCATTGCACTTTTCCATGACTTCTTTTCTTGAGCTTCTTCAAAGTTCATAGGCTCGCAATCCGCAAAAAGGCAAAATAAAGTGAGATTGTCTTGATTTTCGGTTACCTCATAAATGTCTTGTAGACTTCTAAAACGTGGAGTCCTTTCACTTGAGCTTTCATCCCCTTGAGAACTTGGTGTTGGTGAAGTTGGTGGTGTAGCTGGTTCTTCTCTTATATGCTCCAAGTTCTCTTCTTCAAAAGATGGAAAGAAGTTGTAGTCTTCATTATTTGATCTCCAATCCCATTCTCCTTCTTCATCAAAGATGACATTCCGACTTATAATTGTCTTCTTTGTTTCAGGATTGTAGAGTTTGTAGCCTTTGGAGTTAACATCATACCCAATGAAAATGTACTTCTCACTTTTGTCATCTAGTTTGCTCCACTTCTCGTCTGGAACATGAGCGTGAGCAAGGCTTCCAAAGACTCTTAGGTGTGAGACACCGGGCTTCCTTCCACTCCAAGCTTCTTGTGGTGTCTTTCCAGAAACGCTCTTCGTTGGAGATCGGTTTGATATGTACACCGCACACGCGACTGCTTCTGCCCATAACTCCTTTGGTAGATTCTTACTCTTGAGCATGCTTCTTGCCATCTCAAGAATAGTCCTATTCTTTCTTTCCGCTACTCCATTTTGTTGAGGTGTTCTTGGCACCGTCAATTGTCTTCGAATACCATTATCTTCACAATACTTCAGAAATTCCTTGGACATAAATTCTCCTCCCCGATCGGATCTCATGGTCTTAATCACAAGACCACTTTCCTTCTCAACTTGGGTTTTAAACTTTTTGAAATTTTCAAACACTTCTGATTTTTCTTTCAAAAAGTAAACCCATGTTTTTCTTGAAAAATCATCAATAAAGAGAAGGAAGTAGTTACTCTTACCAAGTGAGCTTGGTTTGATTGGGCCACATACATCTGTATGTATGAGCTCTAATGGCTTTCTTGCTCTTGTCTCCGACTCCTTTGGAAAACTCATTTTGAATTGCTTTCCAAGTAAACATCCTTCACACACTTGATTTGGATGGTTGATGCAAGGTAATCCTCTCACCATTTGTTTCTTAGAAAGTAGCTCTAAGCCTCCAAAGTTGAGATGTCCAAACCGAAGATGCCAAAGCCATGACTCCTCCTTGTAGCACATCTTGAGACATCGTGCAATGTCATTTTGAATGTTTAGGACAAACATTCTATTGCTTGACATTGGTACTTTTGTGATGAGATTATTTGCATTATCTCTTAGAGTAAGGTTATTATCCTTTAGTCGAATATCATAACTTTTCTCCAAGAGTTGTCCTAGGCTCAAGATGTTGGTCTTCATGCTTGGGATGTAATAAACATTAGAAATGAATTGATGATCTCCATTCTTCAAGCGGATGAGAATATCACCTTTGCCTTTCACCTCCATCTTCGATTCGTCTCCCAAAGCCACATTGGTTTTCACCGATTCATCAAGCTTCACAAACATGCTTTTTGTTACCACACATGTGATTGCTAGCACCACTATCAAGGTACCATCTGCTAACTTCATTTGGCTCATCCTTCTTGTAAGCCATCAATAGCATATCTTCTTCATTACTCCTTTCTTCAACATAGTTGGACTTCTCTTCAACTGTATTATTGTTTGGAGTTTTGCATTCAGAAGCATAATGTCCAAACTTTCCGCAACTATAGCATTTGACGTTTGATTTATCGTACCTTGATTTTGCATTTCCTCTTCCACGACCTCTTGATGAGCTCTCTCCTCTTTGGTTAAAGTTGTCTTCATATGGTCTCCAACCTCGTCCATTTACACCACGACCTCTTCCTCTGAAATGACTGCCACCACGTCTTGGATTATTTCGGCTACTTTCTTCTTTGTGATCAATTCTCATCTTGAGAACTTGCTCAACAATATCCTCTTTCTTCTTCCTCTTTTCTTCATAAGCTTGTAGTGATCCAAGAAGTTGCTCCATCGTCATTGTCTCCAAGTCTTTTGTTTCTTCAATTATGGTAACAATGTGCTCAAATTTTGAATCGAGCGATCTAAGAACTTTCTCCATGATTCTCACCTCATCTAACTTCTCACCATTTCTTTTTAGGTTATTAGTAACCGTCAAGACTCTTGAGAAGTAATCTTAGATGAGTTCTCCTTCCTTCATTTGTAATGACTCAAATTCTCCTCGTAAAGTTTGTAGACGTACCTTCTTAACTTATTCCGCTCCCTTGTAAGAGGTTTGAAGCTTCTCCCATGCTTCTTTAGATGTCTTTACTCCAGCAACCTTCTCAAATGTATCTTCATCTAAACCTTGATAGATTAGACAGAGAGCCTTCTTGTCTCTCTTTCTTGAATCTCTCAAGCCATCTCTTTGAGCTTGAGATAAACCACCATCATTCTCTGGTTCAATGAAGCCTTTCTCAACTATTTCCCATACATCATGTGCTCCTAAGATAGCAATCATCCTTAAACTCCAATTGTCATAGTTGCTCTTTGTGAGCATTGGAACTTGGAAGGGAACACCACTACTTGCCATCTTCAAAATGATCTTGTAGCTCTGATACCACTTTGTTGGAATGAGAAACTTATTAGAAATGGAGAAAGTGTTTAAGTGTTTGAAGAGAAGAGATTTTATGAAGAGGAAACTTTTTTATTTCTTGGATGATTCTTGAAAACTTGGATGATACAAAATGAGAAGAGAGTGGAGGTATTTATAGCCTCTAAAATACAAAATATCTTACATATTTTATTCTTAAATCTAGATAATTCTACTAAAATATCTTGATATTTTTATTCTAATTATCTAGATAATTCTATGAAAATATCTAGATTTTTATCTTAAGGAGGTGGAAGATTTTTCTAGATAAATTCTAGAACTTGGGTCAAATTTGGGCTAACATGATTATTAGATTATTAGCCCAATGATTAACCCAAATCAAGTTTATGTTTCAACACCCTCCCTTAAACTTGATTTGGTTACTCCGAGTAAGCTCCTCATCTTGATAAAGTCTTTACGCTTGAGTGGTTTGGTGAAGATATCAGCTACTTGATCATTTGTCTTCACATACTCCAATTGCACATCCATCTTGGCAACACATTCTCGAATGTAGTGATAACGAGTATCAATGTGCTTACTCCGATCATGGAAGACTGGATTCTTCGCCAATGCTATTGCCGACTTGTTATCAACAAAGATCTTCGTTGGCTCCTCTTGTGGTAGGCTCAACTCCTTTAGCAAGTTTCGTAACCAAATAGCATGGCAAATACATGAAGTAGCCGCTACGTACTCCGCTTCACAAGAAGAGAGGGTAACAATTGGTTGCTTCTTTGACATCCATGTGAAAGCGGTTTCTCCAATGAAAAATACGAAGCCACTTGTGCTTTTCCGGTCATCAACGTCTCCACCCCAGTCACTATCGCTATATCCAAAAAGCTTGTAATCGTCAGAGATAGAGTAATACAAGCCAAAGTTGATTGTACCTTTGATATAGCGTAAGATCCTCTTAGCTGCCTTGAAATGAGTTGTTGTTGGATGCTCCATATATCGACTCACAACTCCAACCGCGTGTAGGATGTCGGGCCTTGTGCAAGTTAGATAACGTAGACTTCCAACTAAGCTCTTAAAGAGTGTTGGATCAACATTCTCTCCTTCTTCTTCCTTTGATAACTTGACTCCACGTTCCATTGGTGTGCAAACTGGATTTGAGTCTTCCATCTTGAACTTCTTAAGCACTTCTTTAGCATATCCTTCTTGAGTGATGAAGATTCCATTTTCTTCTTGCTTTACTTCAATGCCAAGGTAGTATGACATTAATCCAATATCAGTCATCTCGAACTCCTTTGTCATCTCCATCTTGAAATCTTCAAACATAATCGGATTGGTGCCAGTAAATATCAAGTCATCCACATACAAGCATGCAATCAATATATCGTTGTTTTGGGTTTTGATATAAAGTGCATGCTCATATGGACACTTGATGAAGTCTTTCTCCTTGAAGTACTTATCAATCCGAGTGTTCCATGCTCTTGGTGCTTGCTTTAATCCATAAAGTGCCTTGTTCAGCCTCAAGACTTTGTCTTCTTCACCTTTGACTATGTAGCCTTGTGGTTGCTCAATGTAGACTTCTTCCTCAAGATCTCCATTTAAGAAGGCAGATTTGACATCCATTTGATGTATCTTCCATCTCATTTGGGCTGCCAATGAAATGATTAGCCTAACTGTTTCTAAACGAGCAACTGGAGCAAATACCTCATCATAGTCGATTCCGGCTCTTTGACTATACCCTTTTGCCACCAGTCTCGCCTTGTATCTTTCAACTTCTCCTTTAGAGTTCTTCTTTGCCTTGTACACCCACTTCACACCTATTGCCTTATGCCCATTAGGAAGTGAAGCCAATTCCCATGTATCATTCTTTTGGATTGACTTGATTTCTTCATCCATTGCACTTTTCCATGACTTCTTTTCTTGAGCTTCTTCAAAGTTCATAGGCTCGCAATCCGCAAAAAGGCAAAATAAAGTGAGATTGTCTTGATTTTCGGTTACCTCATAAATGTCTTGTAGACTTCTAAAACGTGGAGTCCTTTCACTTGAGCTTTCATCCCCTTGAGAACTTGGTGTTGGTGAAGTTGGTGGTGTAGCTGGTTCTTCTCTTATATGCTCCAAGTTCTCTTCTTCAAAGATGGAAAGAAGTTGTAGTCTTCATTATTTGAATCTCCAATCCCCATTCTCCTTCTTCATCAAAGATGACATTCCGACTTATAATTGTCTTCTTTGTTTCAGGATTGTAGAGTTTGTAGCCTTTGGAGTTAACATCATACCCAATGAAAATGTACTTCTCACTTTTGTCATCTAGTTTGCTCCACTTCTCGTCTGGAACATGAGCGTGAGCAAGGCTTCCAAAGACTCTTAGGTGTGAGACACCGGGCTTCCTTCCACTCCAAGCTTCTTGTGGTGTCTTTCCAGAAACGCTCTTCGTTGGAGATCGGTTTGATATGTACACCGCACACGCGACTGCTTCTGCCCATAACTCCTTTGGTAGATTCTTACTCTTGAGCATGCTTCTTGCCATCTCAAGAATAGTCCTATTCTTTCTTTCCGCTACTCCATTTTGTTGAGGTGTTCTTGGCACCGTCAATTGTCTTCGAATACCATTATCTTCACAATACTTCAGAAATTCCTTGGACATAAATTCTCCTCCCCGATCGGATCTCATGGTCTTAATCACAAGACCACTTTCCTTCTCAACTTGGGTTTTAAACTTTTTGAAATTTTCAAACACTTCTGATTTTTCTTTCAAAAAGTAAACCCATGTTTTTCTTGAAAAATCATCAATAAAGAGAAGGAAGTAGTTACTCTTACCAAGTGAGCTTGGTTTGATTGGGCCACATACATCTGTATGTATGAGCTCTAATGGCTTTCTTGCTCTTGTCTCCGACTCCTTTGGAAAACTCATTTTGAATTGCTTTCCAAGTAAACATCCTTCACACACTTGATTTGGATGGTTGATGCAAGGTAATCCTCTCACCATTTGTTTCTTAGAAAGTAGCTCTAAGCCTCCAAAGTTGAGATGTCCAAACCGAAGATGCCAAAGCCATGACTCCTCCTTGTAGCACATCTTGAGACATCGTGCAATGTCATTTTGAATGTTTAGGACAAACATTCTATTGCTTGACATTGGTACTTTTGTGATGAGATTATTTGCATTATCTCTTAGAGTAAGGTTATTATCCTTTAGTCGAATATCATAACTTTTCTCCAAGAGTTGTCCTAGGCTCAAGATGTTGGTCTTCATGCTTGGGATGTAATAAACATTAGAAATGAATTGATGATCTCCATTCTTCAAGCGGATGAGAATATCACCTTTGCCTTTCACCTCCATCTTCGATTCGTCTCCCAAAGCCACATTGGTTTTCACCGATTCATCAAGCTTCACAAACATGCTTTTGTTACCACACATGTGATTGCTAGCACCACTATCAAGGTACCATCTGCTAACTTCATTTGGCTCATCCTTCTTGTAAGCCATCAATAGCATATCTTCTTCATTACTCCTTTCTTCAACATAGTTGGACTTCTCTTCAACTGTATTATTGTTTGGAGTTTTGCATTCAGAAGCATAATGTCCAAACTTTCCGCAACTATAGCATTTGACGTTTGATTTATCGTACCTTGATTTTGCATTTCCTCTTCCACGACCTCTTGATGAGCTCTCTCCTCTTTGGTTAAAGTTGTCTTCATATGGTCTCCAACCTCGTCCATTTACACCACGACCTCTTCCTCTGAAATGACTGCCACCACGTCTTGGATTATTTCGGCTACTTTCTTCTTTGTGATCAATTCTCATCTTGAAAACTTGCTCAACAATATCCTCTTTCTTCTTCCTCTTTTCTTCATAAGCTTGTAGTGATCCAAGAAGTTGCTCCATCGTCATTGTCTCCAAGTCTTTTGTTTCTTCAATTATGGTAACAATGTGATCAAAATTTTGAATCGAGCGATCTAAGAACTTTCCTCCATGATTCTCACCTCATCTAACTTCTCACCATTTCTTTTTAGGTTATTAGTAACCGTCAAGACTCTTGAGAGTAATCTTAGATGAGTTCTCCTTCCTTCATTTGTAATGACTCAAATTCTCCTCGTAAAGTTTGTAGACGTACCTTCTTAACTTATTCCGCTCCCTTGTAAGAGGTTTGAAGCTTCTCCCATGCTTCTTTAGATGTCTTTACTCCAGCAACCTTCTCAAATGTATCTTCATCTAAACCTTGATAGATTAGACAGAGAGCCTTCTTGTCTCTCTTTCTTGAATCTCTCAAGCCATCTCTTTGAGCTTGAGATAAACCACCATCATTCTCTGGTTCAATGAAGCCTTTCTCAACTATTTCCCATACATCATGTGCTCCTAAGATAGCAATCATCCTTAAACTCCAATTGTCATAGTTGCTCTTTGTGAGCATTGGAACTTGGAAGGGAAAACCACTACTTGCCATCTTCAAAATGATCTTGTAGCTCTGATACCACTTTGTTGGAATGAGAAACTTATTAGAAATGGAGAAAGTGTTTAAGTGTTTGAAGAGAAGAGATTTTATGAAGAGGAAACTTTTTTATTTCTTGGATGATTCTTGAAAA